>JAJGQC010000426.1:0-44971 GCA_021014325.1 Plazaster borealis
AGCCGAAAACCTATTGTAATCGTTAAGTTTTGTTTTTTCCACCCTTCTGAACCTTTAAGTTGTACACACTTGAAACTTCGCATGTACTTGAACCTTAGTATGAGGACGGCACGCGAACAATGACGTCATGATGACGTCATCAGGTGTCGAATTACAAGGTTTTTAGACATTTTTTTTTAATCTTTGAAGTTCTGTAACAAATCACACTTTAGAGGCCGGCAGTTACTTTATGCGGGATCATACTAAGGTCATATAGGTCTTTATTTTTTGTCGCGTGCGTGACCTCACATGACCTCTACTTCCGGTCGAAACCGGAAATGCCTAGTAAATTGAAAGTAGCAGAAAGTGACAATGTTTTTTTGAGTTGTTTTTAACGATGTTGTAATCCGGCAAGTGTCTAGTTTAAAAAAATTGGACCGGTAAAGTCACACAATTTAAAAGCGCCCTCTAGCGCCAGGTTAAAAAAGTTTAAAGCACACTTTTACTAGATGTCTGTGGCGAAGTTTATGAGAATCTCTTCAAAACTAGTAAATATAATGATCTTTATGCAGACAACATATTTGTATAGTCGTAGTATGATGACGTCATCGTGTGTCACGTGGTAAGGCCCTAAAGGTGCCCATTTTGAAGCCGTGTATCTACTAAATAAAACAGTTGATTGAGTTGAAACTTGGTGTACTGTAAGACAACGACCATGGCTTGTGAAATGTGAAGTGACGTCATAATGACGTCATCACTTTAATTTTTACATTTTTTTATAAAATCAAAGCTTAGTATTTTAAAAAATCATTACTCCAAAACCAGACATTGGATTTTTGTTATTAACATATCATTAGAAAGGTATTCAAAAACTTAATGGATGATACACAGTGTGTAACCTCGTTTGACCTTGTTTTCCGGTTAAAACCGGAAGTTGAAGTTTAGTAACGGAAAAAATAATAACTCATGAACCACACGTTCGTTTTTTACAATCTACACATCATCGAACAGGTCGTGAAAAGTTTTTAAAAAGTTACTCAGAACCTGACCCCATTTGACCTTGACTTCCTGTTCAATCTGGAAGTTGAAGTTTAATCATTGAAAAATCATAACTCTTGATCCACAGATAAGATCTATACAAAAAAGAAATGACATAATAGTTTCAACAGCGCCCTCTCGTGACAAGTTTTTAAAAAGAAACTATTAATTGCTGAAAACCTGTTGCTTAAATCCAAAAGATTCAAACATAATGACCCGACAACATAATAGGCTAATTTGGATACATCACAATAGCGTCATCAGCAAAACCAAGTTCTCACATTTTCAACCCTTCTTACATTACTCCACCAAAACCAGAGCCAAATTATTGACCAAATGCCGAACACCTTGTTTTTGTTCTAAAACAAAAACTTAAGCCTAGTTAGGTGTTCGTGCAATACAGCACAAACCCCTCTTGTTATTGTTCTGGTTTTTTTTTTTTTAGGTGTTCGTGCAATATGAGCACGAACACCTCTTGTTATTGTTCTGTTTTGTTTTTTTAGGTGTTGGTGCAATATGAGCACGAACACCTCTTGTTATTGTTCTGTTTTTTTTTCTTCTCCATCTTCTTCTTCCGGGCAACTCTTCTCTACAGCAGAACTCAACATTGAAACTGAATTGAACCTTGAAACTCATCAGACAATTGAACCTCAATATGAGGACGGCACAGTTGTCATGGCGTCATGATGACGTCATCAGGTGTCGAATTACAAGGTTTTTAAAGTTGAAAAATGACCATTTGGTATTTGCTGTATCTCATTGAATATGAAAGCTATGATGTTCATAATTGGGCATGTGATAGATCAAGACTGGGGCTACATTTCAAAAGTTAACGTCAAAATCGTATGACCTTTTTTTCGAGGTCATGCCCCTAGGTCGAAGTTTGCCTTTGGTTTTTTTCTTGAAAAACATCATTTTCGGGCTTATTTACGGCATAACTCAAGATTGAAATTGAATTTTACATTGAAACTCATAAGACATTTGAACCTAAATATCAATACGACACAAACTTGCTGATGTCATGATGACGTCATCAGGTATTGAAATACATCAAATCAAAGTTTAATACTTGAAATAAAATCATAACCCATGAACGACATGTTGGATTTTTACAATCTATACATCATCGGAAAGTTCGTTAAAGGTTCAACAAACGCTACACAAAAAGTGACCCCATTTGACCTTGACTTCCGGTTCAACCCGGAAATTTAAAATTTCAGAAAATTCGTATCTCAAAAACTACTTATCATTTCAGCATAAATTTTGCATCAGGTTGTAGAACATTGAGCCTGCTCAAACTTTTGCACAGAAATAACAACATTTTGACATTCACATCTTGTCTTACAACCACCGGCATTAAAGCGCACGTTTGTGTTGACCCACTTTGATAACGCGGGATAGTGTAATAGCACGTGTACAGATACATGTATATTGAACGTGTAGTTCAGTTTAAATCAACTACATGTAGGAATACATTTAGCATCGCTGCATGTTACCTTGTTTATTGCGCACCACGGCATAAAGATAATCCGTCTAATACTTGAAAAATTCGTAACTCCTGAACCACATATTGGATTTTTACAATCTATACATCATCTGAAAGGTCTTTATAAAACCTTACATACGCTACACTAATTGTGACCCCGTTTGACCTTGACTTCCGGTTCAAAGCGGAAGTTTAAATTTAATGTTTCAAAATTCATAATTCCTGAACCACACATTGGATTTTTACAATCTATACGTCATTGGAAAGTTCGTTAAAAGTTCAACAAACGCTACACAAAAAGTGACCTCATTTGACCTTGACTTCCGGTTCAAACCGGAAGATGAAATTGTATATTTGAAAAAAATCAGAACTCCTGAACCACACATTGGATTTCTATCATCTATACATCATAAGAAAGGGCTCCAAAGATTTAAGAAACGCTACACACTGTGACCTCATTTGACCTTGACTTCCGGTTCAAACTGGAAAGTGAAAGTTAATGTTTCAACAAATTGTTGGAGGTTTACAATCCATACATCATCTAAAACGTCTTCATAAACTAAACGCGCTACACAAAATGTGACCCCTATTTGACCTTGACTTCCGGTCCAAACCGGAAGTTGATGTTAATTTTTTTGAAAAACTCATAACTCCTGGACCAGGCATTGGATTGATAAGGTAGAATGTTTATTCATTCAATCACTCCCCACGAACACCTTGTTTTTGTCACGTGACAAAAACTGAATTGCTAGTTTTTCTTCTTCTTCATCTTCTTCTTCCGGGGAACTCTTCTCCAGAACAGAACTCAAAATAGAAATTTAATTGAACCTTGAAACTTGGCATATACTTGAACCTTAACATGAGCACGGCACTTGCACAATTTCGTCATGATGACGTCATCCGGTGTCGAATTACAAGGTTTTTAAAGTTGAAAAATGATCATTTGGTGTTTGCTGTATCTCATTGAATATTAAAGGTATGATGTTTATAATTGGGCATGTGATAGATCAAGACTGGGGCTACATTTCAAAAGTTAACGTCAAAATCGTATGACCTTTTCTTCAAGGTCAAGCCCTAGGTCAAAGTTTGCCTTTGTTTTTTTTCTTGAAAAACATCATTTTCGGGCTTATCTACGGCATAACTCAAGATTGAAATTGAATTTTACATTGAAACTCATCAGACATTTGAACCTAAATATCAAGACGACACAAACTTGATGATGTCATGATGACGTAATCAGGTATTGAATTACATTAAATCAAAGTTTAATATTTGAAAAAAAATCATAACTCATGAACGACATGTTGGATTTTTACAATCTATACATCATCGGAAAGTTCGTTAAAGGTTCAACAAACGCTACACAGAAAGTGACCCCATTTGACCTTGACTTCCGGTTCAACGCAGAAATTTAAAATTTCGTAATATTCGTATCTCAAAAACCACTTATCATTTCAGCATAATTTTTGCATCAGGTTGTAGAACGTTGAGCCTGCTCAAACTTTTGCACAGAAATAACAACATTTTGACATTTACATCTTGTCTTATAACCACCGGCATTAAAGCGCACGTTTGTGTTGACCCACTTTGATAACGCGAGATACTGTTATAGCGCGTGTACAACAGAAACATGCATATTGAACGTGTAGTTCAGTTTACATCAACTACATGTAGGAATACATTTAGCATCGCTGGATGTTACCTTGTATATTGCGCACCCCGGCATAAAGATAATCCATGTAGTACTTGAAAAATTCGTAACTCCTGAACCACACATTGGATGTTTACAATCTATACATCATCTGAAAGGTCTTTATAAAATCTAACATACGCTACACTTATTGTGACCCCGTTTGACCCTGACTTCCGGTTCAAAGCGGAAGTTGAAATTTAATGTTTCAAAATTCATAATTCCTGAACCACACACTGGATTTTTACAATCTATACATCATTGGACAAGTATGTAACAACTTAACAAACGATATACAGAATGTGACCCCAATTGACCTTTACTTCCTGTTCAAACCGGAAGATGAAATTTAATATTTGAAAAAATCAGAACTCCTGAACCACACATCGGATTTTTATCATCTATACATCATCAGAAAGGGCTCCAAAGATTTAAGAAACGCTACACACTGTGACCTCATTTGACCTTGACTTCCGGTTCAAACCGGAAAGTGAAAGTAAATGTTTCAACAAATTGTTGGAGGTTTACAATCCTTACATCATCTAAATCATCTTCATAAACTAAACGCGCTACACAAAATGTGACCCCTATTTGACATTGACTTCCGGTCCAAACCGGAAGTTGATGTTAATTGTTTTGAAAAATTCATAACTCCTGGACCAGGCATTGGATTGATAAGGTAGAATGTTTATTCATGCAATCACTCCCACGAACACCTTGTTTTTGTCACATGACAAAAACTGAATTGCTAGTTTTTTTTTCTTCTTCATCTTCTTCTTCCGGGGAACTCTTCTCCAGAACAGAACTCAAAAAAGAAATTTAATTGAACCTTGAAACTTGGCATATACTTGAACCTTAACATGAGCACGGCACTTGCACAATTTCGTCATGATGACGTCATCAGGTGTCGAATTACAAGGTTTTTAAAGTTGAAAAATGATCATTTGGTATTTGCTGTATCTCATTGAATATGAAAGCTATGATGTTCATAATTGGGCATGTGATAGATCAAGACTGGGGCTACATTTCAAAAGTCAAAATCGTATGACCTTTTCTTCAAGGTCAAGCCCTAGGTCAAAGTTTGCGTTTGGTTTTTTTCTTGAAAAACATCATTTTCGGGCTTATCTACGGCATAACTCAAGATTGAAATTGAATTTTACATTGAAACTCATCAGCCATTTGAACCTAAATATCAAGACGACACAAACATGATGATGTCATGATGACGTAATCAGGTATTGAATTACATTAAATCAAAGTTTAATATTTGAAAAAAAATCATAACTCATGAACGACATGTTGGATTTTTACAATCTATACATCATCGGAAAGTTCGTTAAAGGTTTAACAGACGCTACACAGAAAGTGACCCCATTTGACTTTGACTTCCGGTTCAACCCAGAAATTTAAAATTTCGTAATATTCGTATCTCAAAAACCACTTATCATTTCAGCATAATTTTTGCATCAGGTTGTAGAAAGTTGAGCCTGCTCAAACTTTTGCACAGAAATAACAACATTTTGACATTTACATCTTGTCTTATAACCACCGGCATTAAAGCGCACGTTTGTGTTGACCCACTTTGATAACGCGAGATACTGTTATAGCGCGTGTACAACAGAAACATGCATATTGAACGTGTAGTTCAGTTTACATCAACTACATGTAGGAATACATTTAGCATCGCTGGATGTTACCTTGTATATTGCGCACCCCGGCATAAAGATAATCCATGTAGTACTTGAAAAATTCGTAACTCCTGAACCACACATTGGATGTTTACAATCTATACATCATCTGAAAGGTCTTTATAAAATCTAACATACGCTACACTTATTGTGACCCCGTTTGACCCTGACTTCCGGTTCAAAGCGGAAGTTGAAATTTAATGTTTCAAAATTCATAATTCCTGAACCACACACTGGATTTTATCTATACATCATTGGACAAGTATGTAACAACTTAACAAACGATATACAGAATGTGACCCCAATTGACCTTTACTTCCTGTTCAAACCGGAAGATGAAATTTAATATTTGAAAAAATCAGAACTCCTGAACCACACATCGGATTTTTATCATCTATACATCATCAGAAAGGGCTCCAAAGATTTAAGAAACGCTACATACTGTGACCTCATGTGACCTTGACTTCCGGTTCAAACCGGAAAGTGAATGTAAATGTTTCAACAAATTGTTGGAGGTTTACAATCCTTGCATCATCTAAATCATCTTCATAAACTAAACGCGCTACACAAAATGTGACCCCTATTTGACCTTGACTTCCGGTCCAAACCGGAAGTTGATGTTAATTTTTTTGAAAAATTCATAACTCCTGGACCAGGCATTGGATTGATAAGGTAGAATGTTTATTCACTCAATCACTCCCCACGAACACCTTTTTTTTGTCACATGACAAAAACTTAATTGCTAGTTTTTTTCTTCTTCATCGTCTTCTTCCGGGGAACTCTTCTCCAGAACAGAACTCAAAAAAGAAATTTAATTGAACCTTGAAACTTGGCATATACTTGAACCTTAACATGAGCACGGCACTTGCACAATTTCGTCATGATGACGTCATCAGGTGTCGAATTACAAGGTTTTTAAAGTTGAAAAATGATCATTTGGTATTTGCTGCATCTCATTGAATATGAAAGCTATGATGTTCATAATTGGGCATGTGATAGATCAAGACTGGGGCTACATTTCAAAAGTTAACGTCAAAATCGTATGACCTTTTCTTCGAGGTCATGCCCCTAGGTCGAAGTTTGCCTTTGGTTTTTTTCTTGAAAAACATCATTTTCGGGCTTATCTACGGCATAACTCAAGATTGGAATCGAATTTTACATTGAAACTCATCAGACATTTGAACCTAAATATCAAAACGACACAAACTTGATGATGTCATGATGACGTCATGAGGTATTGAATAACATCAAATCAAAGTTTAATATTTGAAAAAAAAATTATAACTCATGAACGACATGTTGGATGTTTACAATCTATACATCATCGGAAAGTTCGTTAAAGGTCCAACAGACGCTACACAGAAAGTGACCCCATTTGACTTTGACTTCCGGTTCAACCCGGAAATTTAAAACTTCATAAAATTCGTATCTCAAAAACTGTGTATCATTTCAGCATAATTTTTGCATCAGGTTGTAGAACGTTGAGCCTGCTCAAACTTTTGCACAGAAATAACAACATTTTGATGTTTACATCTTGTCTTATAACCACCGGCATTAAAGCGCACGTTTGTGTTGACCCACTTTGATAACGCGAGATAGTCTAATAGCACGTGTACAGATACATGTATATTGAACGTGTAGTTCAGTTTAAATCAACTACATGTGGGAATACATTTAGCATCGCTGCATGTTACCTTGTATATCGCGCACCCCGGCATAAAGATAATCCATGTAATACTTGACAAATTCGTAACTCCTGAACCAAACATTGGATTTTACAATCTGACATCATCTGAAAGGTCTTTATAAAACCTAACATACGCAACACTTATTGTGACCCCTTTTGACCCTGACTTCCGGTTCAAAGCGGAAGTTGAAATTTAATGTTTCAAAAATCATAATTCCTGAACCACACAATGGATTTTTACAATATATACATCATTGGACAAGTATGTAACAACTTAACAAACGATATACAGAATGTGACCACAATTGACTTTTACTTCCTGTTCAAACCGGAAGATGAAATTTAGTATTTGAAAAAAATCAGAACTCCTGAACCACACATTGGATTTTTATCATCTATACATCATCAGAAAGGGCTCCAAAGATTTAAGAAACGCTACACACTGTGACCTCATGTGACCTTAACTTCCGGTTCAAACCGGAAAGTGAAAGTTAAGGTTTAAACAAATTGTTGGAGGTTTACAATCCATACATCATCTAAATCATCTTCATAAACTAAACGCGCTACACAAAATGTGACCCCTATTTGACCTTTACTTCCGGTCCAAACCGGAAGTTGATGTTAATTTTTTTGAAAAAGTCATAACTCCTGGACCAGGCATTGGATTGATAAGGTAGAATGTTTATTCATTCAATCACTCCCCACGAACACCTTGTTTTTGTCACATGACAAAAACTGAATTGCTAGTGTTTCTTCTTCTTCTTCTTCTTCTTCTTCTTCCCCGGAACTCTTCTCTACAGCATAACTCAAGATTGAAACTGACTTGAACCTTGAAACTCATCAGACAGTTGAACATCAATATGAAGACGGCACAGTTTTGATGACGTCATGATGACGTCATCAGGTGTCGAATTACAAGGGTTTTAAAGTTGAAAAATGACCATTTGCTATTTGCTGTATCTCCTTGAACTTACAAGCTGTGATGTTCATAATTAAGCATCTGATAGATCAAGACTGGGGCAACATTTCAAAAGTTAACGCAAAAATCGTTTGATTTTTGCTTCCGGCCGTACCGGAAGGTCAAAGTTTGCCTTTGTTTGTTTTTCTTTAAAAAATGAATTTTGGGGCATAACTCAAGATTAAAATTGAATTGAACATTGAAACTCATCAGAAAATTGGACCTCAATATAAAGACGACACAAACTTGATATTGTCATGATGACGTCATCAGGTATTGAATTACAATTAGCCAAAGTTCAATATCTGTAAAAAGATCATAACTCATGAAATTGTTGGAGGTTTACTATCCATACATCATCTAAAACGTCTTCATAAACTAAACGTGCTACACAAAATGTGACCCCTATTTGACCTTGACTTCCGGTCCAAACCGGAAGTTGATTTTAATTTTTTTTGAAAAATTCATAACTCCTGGACCAGGCATTGGATTGATAAGGTAGAACACCTTGTTTTTGTCACATGACAAAAACTGAATTTCTAGTTTTTCTTCTCCATCTTCTTCTTCTTCCTTCCGCCGAACTCTTCTCTGCAGCTTAACTCAAGATTGAAATTGAATTGAACATTGAAACTCATCAGACAATTGAACCTCAATATGAAGACGGCACAAACTTTATGACATCATGATGACGTCATCAGGTGTCGAATAACAAGGTTTTTAAAGTTGAAAAATGACAATTTTTGCTTTTTGCTGTATCTTTATGAATATGAAAGCTATGATGTTCATAGTTGGGCATGTGATAGATCAAGACAGGGGCAACATTTAAAAAGTTAACGCCAAAATTGTATGACCTTAATTTCCGGGTCGTTACCCTAGGTCGAAGTTCACCTTCGTTGTTGTTTTCTTAAAAAAAAAAATCATTTTTGAGCTTATCTACGGAATAACTCCAGATTGAGATTGAATTCAACATTGAAACTCATCAGACAACTGGACCTTAATATCAAGACGACACAAACTTGATGATGTCATGATGACGTCATCATGTATTAAATTACAATAAATCAAAGTTTAATATTTGTAAAAATTCATAACTCATGAACGACATGTTGGATTTTTACAATCTATACATTATCGGATAGGTCGTTAAAACTTCAACAAACACTACACAAAGCATGACCCCTTTTGACCTTGACTTCCGGTTCAAATCGGAAGTTGAATATTTCATAATATCTTGTCTTAATCACATCTTCAAAACTACTAACCATTCAAGCATAATTTTGGTTTCAGGTTGTAGAATGTTAACCCCGCTTAAACTTTTGCACAGAGACAACAACATTTTGACCTTAAAATCTGATCGAAAAGGACGTTAAAGCGCACCTGTTGACCCACACGTTTGCACACTGTACAGTACATGTACATAACGATGAAATGCACGCAAATGTGTGAATCTCCGTTTGTGTGATGTAGCGGGAAATCTTGGAGTTTTCTCAACAGTGCCCTCTTTTGTTGGATATTTAGTGAAAAAGCACTGAGCGCAGAGCGGAGAATCGCGAAAGTCAAATGATAATGAACAACAACGTCTGACTACATGTAGGAATACGTTGGCATTGATGTTACAAGATATATTGTCCACCCACAGATAATCCATCTAATATTTGAAAAACTCGTAACTCCTGAACCACATGATGGATTTTTACAAGTCAAAGACTGCCGTTGGAATCGAGAGACGGAGGATATACGTACGTTCTAATAGGGTTTTCGTTAAAAGGCATTGGATTGGGATAAGTAACATACCATCGTGTACCTTTTCAAATTTATTAGTATGAAAAATTTGTTACTGTGACGTCATCAGGTGTCAAATTACGGTAATTCAAAGCTTTAATTGGTTAATCTTTGCAGCACCATATTTCAAGAAGTAAACAACCGATTTTCAATTTTTTCAGTTATTGACTTCTTGGGTATTGGAAATTAGCCTTGGGTAACCGTGACCCCATGTTGACCTTTACTTCCGGGTGAACCGGAAGTGGGACCATATTTCAAGAACTACACAACTGATTTTCAAACTTTTTTCAGTTATAGACTCCTTGGGCACTGGAAAATAGCCTTGGGTAACCGTGACCCCATGTTGATCTTTATTTCCGGGTCAACCGGAAGAGAGACCATATCTCCAGAACTACACAACCGATTTTGAAACTTTTTTCAGTTATAGACTCCTTGGGCATTGGAGATTAGCCTTGGGTAATCTTGACACCATGTTGACCTTTACTTCCGGGTGAACCGGAAGATTTGACCGCTGGTTGACCATCAGCAACAATCGTTCCCAAGCTGAACATTTACATGCTTGTAAAATTACATTAGGCCTAATGCTGTTTGTGAAACACAAAATAAAAATAATAAAGAATGAATTTGTTTAATAATTTTTTGAAGGTACTGGTAACATATCTTGTCCTGAACCCGATGTCTTTGATTGTGGAGACGGCTCTTGTTTGAAGCCAAGAGGAAGATGTGACGGTTTTAAAGATTGCCAAATAAGTGGAGTAGACGAGGATGATTGTGGTGAGAACGTTTCCCTTGTTTACATTCGAGGCTACAGATGTGCCTACTCAAATCAACGCACTCGGAAGGGAATGGGAACATTAGTGGACGCAGGGTGGCAGCAAATTGTTCAACTCAATTAAAAGTATCTGTTGCTGACAGCCAAGAGGAAAACGCACTGTTTGCACTAATCAACAGCTTTGCTTTTTTTTCAATTAAAGTTCTTTTTGGCATCTCTCTGAAGTTAAAATCTCTAAACAAATTGTATTATTTTATGTTATTGTTTGTTTATTTAAAATGTATATACCTTTGTCTTGTTTTTTCTCTTTTTTTGGGGGGGGGACACACCACAAATGTATCTTATCATGGGAGGCTTAGTGCTTGACATTTCCAATCGAGTGCAAAAACATGATAAATCTAATAACGCCAAATAACGGCCTTTAGAACCGGGCGCTTACCTGTCACATGTACCTTTGACCTGCATACCATAATACTGTGCACACAATCATGGTGCATGTGTGTAAAATCATTCTGGCAGTTCTTCGTCTTTGCTTGTCTATCCAATGAAACCATTGGGTTTGTAAGACCAGTGCCTGTCCAGGTTCTACACAACCTATGTCCTCATTATTATCTTCCTGCTATTTCTTTCAGGTGCTTGTGGTATCACTAACATTCACGTTGGAAGCGAACCAATTAACTTCAACTCAACAGGCTACCCAACCAGCTATCATCCGTCTCTCGACTGCAACTGGGTGATCGTTGTTCCGGATTTTATGTCAATGTTACACGTAGGAATAACTGATTATTCGATGGAAGACTGGAAAGACATAGCTGTCCTTCGCGGCATTAATCTCTACGGAGACACTGTTTCATTTGAGCTGACTGGATCCATCGATAAACTGCTATCCATAACATTTAATTCATCGCGAGAAGTGTCCTTCAAGTTCACAAGTGATGCATTTATTAGTGGACGAGGGTTTCTATTAGAACTTTACAGCAGCAATGGTAAATTCTCTTTCGAATTTTCAAATGTATCTTACGGGTATAATGTCGTAAAATGACCTGGTAAACTCTAATAATAGAAGACAAAAGCTAAGAATAAACAGGTACTTTGCTTCCATGATTTCGTCGGCATTTTTACCTCAACGATGGTGTGAATGGATATATTTTATCCTGCGATAAAAGTTGGTTTGTTTGACGTTTAAAATTTTTTTTAAAAATATCAGGACTGCCGGGGTGGGGCATTATTTGTCCATCTCCTCCAATTTGTCCATCTTCTCCATCTCCTCCGCATTTGTTTTGTCGAACATGCTCGGTTATGAGCATGTTCGACAAAACAAGTTTCCATTTATGGACAATAAACATTTGATTTAATTGAATTGAATAATGTTTAGCTTTTATATTTGTTTAACGGTGTAGCCGATCACCACCAAAATGGTTACTTTTCTAATTAACTTATAGTCACGAGAATGGATAACTGATGTTACTATGAAAAACAGCAGTTTTTTTTATTTGTTTGCATCCTGTAGATATTAGCTCATGGAAAGTTTCATGAAAATCGGTGGTTGACCATCAGCAACAATCGTTCCCAAGCTGAACATTTACATGCTTGCAAAATTACATTAGGCCTAATGCTGCTTGTGAAACATAAAGTAAAATAAAAATAAAAAAATGTGTTTAATACTTTGTTGAAGGTACTGGTAACACATCTTGTCCTGACCCCGATGTATTTGATTGTGAAGACGGCTCTTGTTTGAATTCAAGCGGAAGATGTGACGGTTTTAGAGATTGCCAAATAAGTGGAGCAGACGAAAATGATTGTGGTGAGAACGTTCCCTTGTTTGCATTCGAGGCTACAGATGTGCCTAAACCCAAATCAACGCACTCGGAAGGGAATGGGAAACTATCGTGGACGCAGGGTGGCAGCAATTTGTTTAAACCAATCCTTGCCCCCTAATGATACTAAATTAAACTAGTCATTGTCGAGGTAGCTTTTGCTGATAGTCAAAAGGAAAACGCACTGTTTGCACTAAACAACAACTTTTGTTATGTTTTCTTTCTTTTTTCATCTCTCTGAGTATCATTTTCTGAGGGTCTGCGGATATCAACATATTTTATTTATTTATTTATGTTCTTTGTATTTATTAAGATTTATTTTTGACTTGGTGTTTTTTTTGCACAAATGTATCTGATCACTGGAGATTTAGAGTATGGTAGTTTACAGTATGTAGCCCTGAAAAATGTGAAAACAAAGGCATTGGGTGAAGTATTCACAAAGCTGAACAGGCTGATCATATGTGTCATGTGTGTCTGCGTTGATATGAGAGGGTACTTTACAAAAAAAATAAAACATTTGATTAAAAAAATAAAACTAATTTGTGATATTTTACTGACAGCTACAGTAGAGCTGTTGGTGTGCAGGGTTTTAATTTTGTTTTATGTCCATTACAACGCAGCAAAGAAAACTGAACTAATGGCATGTCTGCTGCCAACTAGCGTCTATAATGACTCCTATTTATGGCATCGTATGTAATATCGAGGCTTCCTTACAGGTCACTGTACTTGAATCAAACTGACGTATTCGGTATGTAGTGGTGTCATATATTAACTCAGAATCTAACAAAGCTGATACAGAGAACATGTCTTATACTCGTTGTATTGATGTATTGTTTACATACCACTTTCCTACACAACTTCTCGTAAGTTTTGTGCACCAAAAGCGAATAGGAAAAGCATATATCATGCCATTTTGATCAATACTCACAACATCAAGACACTAATTATCACACTTTATAATCGTGTTCATTCCTAGGCAATGTTATCTGCCCAGGATCTTTCCCTGTTGGAATTTTTTATCATGTGTTCACATGTCCTCAGTCTGTGATGGCACATTTGACTGTCCGGAAGGAGATGACGAAACACCACGAGCATGTGGTATGTTTTCTTATTTTAATGTGTTCTAAAGGTAGGATCATAGATTGTAAACACTCTAAAAACTAATGGCCATAACAGCTTACTTGGTGAGAAGCACTGAAGTTGTTAATAGTATGACCTATTTTGATAAAAGGATTTCCTTCAAAGTAATATGGTTTGGAAAAAATTCGCCCAATAACATTTTAGTCTGAGAAACGATTCATGCATGAATCGTTTCTCAGATTTCTGAGGGTGGTGTCCGTTCACGAAAAGCTGCGGCCAGAGATGCTTACCTCGCTAATTATGTAACGTTCTTGTGAAAATACTATGACCGTGTTTTCTCAGCAAGTAGACACTGTATTCAGCTGAAACTTTCACATGTAACTTTTATGGTATATTTGTTCCAATGTTGCCTATAAATCAGTATTACGTTGTCCAAAAGCTATACATGACCCCCATCTATTCGTGCTTTAAAAACCATTTTATTTTTGTATTCGTAGTTTTTCACACTTCTTTGTATTATTGTTGTATAATTGTTATTTAAAATGTTTATATTTTCTATTTATTTTTATTTATTTGTATATTTATATATGTTCGTGATTTTCTTTTGTATAATATTACCTTGTTTCTCTCTTGAATGAAGTTATACGACTCAATTTATTTAGTATAACTTCAACAATAATCAAAATGACATACACTGATCCAAAAATGCAACAAAGTGTTGCCATTTAATAGTGTTAAAGGTGCTTGATGGATAATTTAATCATTTAAAATCACGTGAACCAAATCAAATATAAAAAGGGACAACTCATTTTATAAATGACTTATTGAGTGATTGGTTAATTGATTGATTAGTTGATTGATCGATTGATCGACCAACCAACCAACCGATCAGGTTTATGTATCTGTATGAAAGATACTTATAATTTGCAATTATTGTAAAACACTGTTTGGTTTATCATTCATCTATTTATTTAAAGACAGTGGACACTATTGGTAATTGTCAAAGACCAGTCTTCTCACTTGGTGTATCTCAACATATGCATAAAATAACAAGCCTGTGAAAACTTGAGCTCAATTGGTCATCGAGGTTGCGAGATAACAATGAAAGAAAAAAACAACCTTGTCACACGGAGTTCTGTGCTTTCAATTGCAAGTTGATTTCGAGACCTCATCTAATTTTGAGGTCTCGAAATCAAATTCGTGGAAAATTACTTCTTTCTCGAAAACTACTCCACTTCTGAGGAGCCGTTTCTCACAATGTTTTATACTATCAACCTCTCCCCAATGCTTGTTACCAAGTTAGGTTTTATGCTAATAAATATTTTGAGTGATTACCAATAGTGTCCACTGCCTTTAACCAAAAAATGTCGGTATTGAGGAAAATAAAACAAGCGTTCACTGAAGTAACTTTTGTTTTTTTAAATCCTTTCGAAACTTTTTTCGACTATTTGGTAGGGAACTCAAAAGTAGGGCAAGTTTATTCCTAATATGCATTTTAATTTTGTATATTCATAATGATAAAGATGACCGATGTCCAACAATGTGTTCTTGCAATGTCTCTGTTGATGGGTATGTCGTCCAGTGTATCTCAAGGTGGAATCAAGAGACTGTAGGTAACATTGTCGTAAAACGACACATCTGTAAGTACACAATCAAAGCTGTTTTGCTTCATTTCGTTATCGATATGTCTGTCGTTGTTTGCATTACAAACGACGTATTATTGGTTTCTGCTAATATTGTGTTATTGTTCTTGTTGATGTTTGTTTGTTTGTTTGTGTTTTTGTTTTGTTTGTCTGTTTGTTTGTTGGTTGGTTGGTTGGTTGGTTGGTTAGTTAGTTGGTTAGTTGGTTGGTTGGTTTGCTGGTTGGTTGGTTGGTTGGTTGGTTAGTTGGTTGGTTGGTTTGTTGGTTTGTTTGTCTGTTTGGTTTGTTGGTTGGTTGGTTGGTTGGTTGGTTGGTTGGTTGGTTTGTTTATTTGTTTTGTGTTGTTTGTTTGTTTGTTTGTTTGTTTGTTTGTTTGTTTGTTTGTCTGGTTAGTTGGTTGGTTGGTTGGTTGGTTGGTTAGTTGTTCGTTTTTGCGTTACCAATAAGTCTCTTATAACAACTTGTCTTAATTCATTAATTAATTATCCTGCAGCAAACTTGAGAATGAAAAGATAATCGCACTGAATACAGGAATCTTCAAGGGTTTATCGTTCTTAAAAACACTGTAAGTTGTTAGGTTATTTCGTGAACATACAGGTTAACGCTTATCAAAATATCGTATTTAGGCATTGCATGGTGGGGTATCAATGTATATTTGGCTTGCGGTAACACCATATGTATATCTACTTTGCTGTGTAGATTTGTGTTCTTTGAGAGCATAGATTATGTTTTCATCGTGTTGTCTTACCACGCCTAGTTGTGTTGCTCAAATCACGTTGTGTAGATGTTTTGGCCCATTATAATAATATATATTAATTGGGTGTTATGTCTTATAATTGAATTGTTTTAAAAAGTAACGAGTGCGGTGGTTATTTGAGCCAAGCTTTTTATATTTAAAAGTTACTTCAAATGTCATGGATGATTGTAGAAAAGTGAGAAAAACTACCTCTAGCTCAATGGCGACCTCGGTCGACTGTGCACTGTACCCTGCTCTAGTCCAATTGCGACTTTAGTCGGCTGTGCACTATACCCTGCTTGAGCCCCAATGGCGACTTTAGTCCACTGTGCACTATACCCTGCTTGAGCCCCAATGGCAACTTTAGTCGACTGTGCACTATACCTGCTTGAGCCCCAATGGCGACTTTGGTTGCTCATGACTTTGCAGTATACCCTGCTTGAGCCCTAATAGGGACTTTAGTTAGTCTTTTGTGCACTATACATCGCTTGAGTTAAACGAGCGACATTGTCTACTGTGCACTAAACCCTGCTTGAGCCCCCATGTATAACACTTAGTCAGTGTGTACTATACCTTGTTTAAGCCCCATTAGTGACTTTAGTCGGCTATGCACTATACCCTGCTTGAGCCACAATGGTGACTTTAGTCGACTGTGTACTATGCCTTGTTTAAGCCCCATTAGTGACTTTAGTCGACTGTGCACTATACCCTGTTTGAGCCCTTTAATGACTTTTATCGACTGTGCACTATACCCTTCTTAAGCCCCAATTGGGACTTTAGTAGTCTTTTAACTTAATCCTGCTTTAAAGCTATGTTGACTTTTGTCGACTGTGCACTTTTCCTGTTTGAGCCCCATTAGTGACTTTAGTCGACTGTGCACTATACCCTGCTTGAGCCTGGCGACTTTGGTTTACTTTGCCCTATACCCTGCTTGAGCCCAAAATTGTGTCTTAAATCGACTGTGCACTATACCTATTTAAGCCCCATTATTGACTTTAGTCGACTGTGCACTTACCCTGTTTGAGCCCAATTAGTGACTTTAGTCGACTATGCACTTCACCATGTTTGAGCCCCATTAGTGACTTTAGTCCACTGCGTACTATACCCTGTTGAGGCCCCATTAGTGACCTTAGTCGACTGTGCACTTTACCCTGTTTGAGCCCCATTAGTGACTCTAGTCGACTGTACTATACCCTGATGGAGCCCCAATATTGACTTTAGTCTACGGTGCACTATACCCTGCTTGAGCCCCAATGGTGTCTTTGATCGACTGTGCACTATACCCTGTCTGAGCCCCTTAACACTTTCGTCGAATGTGCACTATACACTGATTGAGCCCCAATAGTGACATTAGTCGACTGTGCACTATACCCTGCTTGACCCCAATGGCGACTTTAGTCGACTGTGCACTACCCTGCCTGAGCACCAATGGCAACTTTAGTCGACAAAGGCAAACAATAAATGAACAAAACAATATAATACAACTTAAGCACGAACACAACAACTCCATTTGTTATGAAGATGTAGTTTTGTCCATGTTCTGCTCCATGTTCAAGCTTAGAATGCTTTGGAAAGAACGGATCTTTCCAATGATGGTAACATACAATAGGGTTGCTATAATGCCATCTCTTCAAATTTGGAGTGGAAAGATCCGAAATGCCAAACAACTACGGAGCGCCATACGGTTGTGTGTAAAAAGTGGTGAGTTTACAGATCACACTGAGGAAAGATTGGCTGTAAGTGTAATTATGAATGTGATTGTATGTTTGTGTTTGGATAATATCCTAACCTCCACTCATATAGAACTTCGGCATACTATTTTGTCTTTCATGTATTCAGACGATGTTTAATTTTATTTTTCTCAGAGTTCTGACAAACAACAGCTTAGATTACTTCAAAGCCGGGACATTCTCTGGACTCTTTAATCTCACTCACCTGTAAGTCATTTGCACATATTACTGTTTTAATGTGTCAAACTGTTAATTAATTAAATATTTTCACCAGAGGTCCTTTAGTTAGTTGCAACAATAATCTTACAAACTGAAATGTCACGAAAATCCCTTCTCTTGTAGCTTGTGTAATATTTGCAATTTTGAGATAGTTTTTTTTTTGTTCGTGCATTATGATTATGTTGATACCTTAAGTAGGATACAAATGGAGAATTTATTGAAATAAAGTCTGTTCCGACACCTCTATGTTGTAACACTCCTTTGTTCCGACACCTAATGTATTTTCCTACTCCTAACACTAGCCTTAACCCCTAACCCTAACCTAAACCCTAGGCCTACAGGTAAATCGCGATTTTTTTTTTTTTAACATAGCGTTATCGGAAAACAGAGCAATCACCTACTCAGGGGTAGTACCAAGTGATTTGCAGAACAACAAATGATATATTTGTATAAATCCAATTAAAACCAGGTATCCCCGATATACCGTACATTGTCCTTATCTGTCTTCACAATGCAATGAACAACTTAAAACAACAACAAAATGAGAAGTTGTACTTGAAGCATTACAATAGTTTATTTCTGTCAGAAGATCGGCAATTTATTCAAACCTTAGTGAATATTATTCTCGTTTTAAATTAATCAGGGACATCTCACAGAATAACATTTCGAGCTTTCAGAGTGATATCTTTGAGGACCTTGTCAACTTGAGAATATTGTAAGCAAACAAACAAATTATCTTATCCGATTGAAAATCAGTCGATCTCATAATTATCGGTTACGTATAATTTGAAATGTTACATGGTGACGATAAATCACACCCCGCTTGATTTGAATGGTTACGTAACGTTCGTAGAAGAAAAGGCGTGCGACCATCTTGGCGTAACACATATTGTTTCTATTGTAACAAGCAGGAAACAAGTTTATTGTTTTAAAATAAAGCAATACTACAGTAATGAAAATAAAACAATGTCAATAAAGTCATTGTTATGGGTTTGTTTTCATTGCACGGGAAAGCTGTTACAAAACGTCAGGGAAAAGGAAGCAAGAAGTTGTAAATTTGTTTTTGTACAAATCATTCAAATTGTCATTGCTGTTAATATTTTCATCAAGCTTCTGGCCTGATCATTAAATATTTTTCGTAGTTACGCTAACAACTATTAAAAAATTGCCTTGAACGATGTGCGAAAGACGTTTTGCAATGAAAACCATAGCACTGGTATGGTGCAAAAAAAAGAATGGTATTACTTTTGCGTTTTCACGAACTGGCGAGTTTTGAGAGCTTTTGAGTGTAGCGTTTTGATGAACTGGCAAATTCAATATGCATTGTTTTGTACGAAGTAAAACCCAATAAAACAGTTCCAAGAACGGAAAATATTGGCAGTTCTTGATTGAAGAAGTCAGCTTTGTTTTGGTAGGCATTTTTTAATTCAAAGTAGTAAACAATAAAGAAACATCAGTTTGAAGATAAGTTCAACCATGCGTTTTCTCAAAACATGGATTGTTGAACGTGGAAAGATTAGCCACTTCGTGAAAACGATGACGACAATTTGTTTTAAAAAAGCCAACATTACCTAATGTTGCTTTTATTCAGGTTTCACAAAATAATATTTAATTTCTGTTTTATTAAGGCTGCGTAGAACTTTTTCAAAAGTTGTTTCAAAAATAATCCGAAGTCCAAAATAGTCAGCACATCATAAGAAGGTGAAAACAGTTCGTACTAATTAGACCAATTTACATAACTTGTTTTAATGTTTATTCAATAGGTTGATTCTTGATAATCCTTTGCTTTCCATAAAGAGTGGAGCTTTCAACTCATTGAGCAGTTTGACGAGCCTGTAAGTCAATACATGTTGTTTAAAGTCAAACAATAGAGGGCCAATAACCTACAAGTATAAGAGTTTTTAGACCATTGTTGCGTTGCTTGGCATGTACTACGCATTTTTATAGACATTGCAATAGGGACGTCTCGACACTCATGGGGTGACAGGTCGTTTTCTTCAGCTGCGCCACGCATCTGGAACTCTCTACCACTTAATCTTAGATCTTGTCTTTGTACCACAAAATTCAAATCTCTTCTCAAAACTTATCTTATGTCACAGGTTTTCAAGGACTAATTTTGTTGTGTCTGTATTTTTTTTTTTTTTTTTTTTTTTGGTTTTCTGCGCCTTGAACACCCAGCAGGGTGGATATGTGCGCATTACAAGTCTTATTATTATTATTATTATAAAATAACGTTTGATAATGTCTTCAATGAGACAGTCACAGTTTACAGGCTTATTTTGATTGAGCCAATCGAAAATAAGTCACAGTGATTTCTGGTTGGCCTAATACACGTATGGCTTTTGCAATCAGTTACTTTCAGATTGAGACTGTTGATTATTTAAATACTTTTAAAATGATGCTTACAAATTTTGCACTTTGTCTTTAAATCCACTTATGACACCATCTTTGATGATTTATAATGCATTACGGGAAATTTGCATAAATGGCCATATTGGCCAACGATACTTCGTTCTTTTAATCAGTTACAACACAATTGGTGTTTAGACTTTAATTACTAAAACAATTGTACTTTATTGTTTTACTGAGTTTGGCTTTGCTCTGAATCATCTTGAGACAAAAATCACAACATTTAATTTCATGTTCGTAATAGTTTATGATCCGAGGTGAACAGAACATTGACAGAAGGGTCTACTTTGGATATCGATCCTGGCGCTCTTAAAGATCTGCACAGTTTGGACAAATTGTAAGTCCGATACTTTGTGTCCACATTTTATTCTGATTAGATTAATTCTGTCACTTTAAGCTGGTTTGTATATTTATTGCTTGGTATATGGTCTTTTTTAGTACAGGTAGGCTTGTGACGTTGGTTTCTGCGAGTTGTTAAACTTCAGCTAACTCCTAAATTGTACCTTAGCATCGTAACTACCTAGTTGACAATTATTTTAAATTTAAAGTGAAGCAATGTTTTTGTGTTGTTGTTTGTTTTTTTTTGTGTTTATTTTTGTTTGTTTGTTTGTTTTCTAACCCCCTTCCTGTTGTCTAAAGACGTTATACACTATATAGCACGTATAATTTATCATATTTCTACTGTATTTCCTCTAAACCGGGGCTGGTTTCTGTTCTACCATCCATCACTGTATTTTCCAAAGTGCAATGCACATATGATCAAAGCGTGTAATAAAGATGGGGTTAAACAAAGACAAATTGACTAGGAGACCGCCAACATAGGCCTAATATCTCAGTTGGTAGAGCACCGGCACGTTAAACCGGAGGTCGTTGGTTCAAATCCCTCTAGTCGATTTGTCTTTGTTCAACCCAAAATTATTTAAAGTTTTACCTAGAAAGTTTCTCTTACTCAATAACAAATAAATGTATGAACTAAGGGCTTGGCAGCCCCAGGCTATATATCCACAACGCTCGAAGGTTATTATTTACCTCCACACATCAATATTTATTTAAAGACATCGTTTGGTAATTGTTAAAGACCAGCGTTCTCATTTGGTGTATCCCAACATAATAGCATAAAATACAAGCCTGTGAACATTTTGGCTCAATTGGTCATCGAAGTTGCAAGAAAATGATAAAAGAAAAAACACCCTTGCTGTACAAATTTGTGTGCTTTCAGATAGGAATAAAAACTTCTTGCAAGAAGTGTTTATTAGATTAGTGAGAAATTACCTCTTTCTCAAAAACTACGTTACTTCAGAGAGTCGTTTCTCACAATGGTTTATACTATCAACAGCTCTCTGTTGCTCGTTACCAAGAATCAGTTTGCATGCTAATATACATTTTGAGTAATTACCAAACTTGTACAGTGCCTTTCAAATGTTTTCTGTGCATTTCCAAATGATCTAAGTGACTTCTTTACATGCCCAGCTTGATGTCCAAGATGATTTGAGCCTTATTTGTCTTTGATTAATTAACTATATTTTAATTAGTGACCAGAACAGATGACTCCACTTATCAGAGGATTTGATCTGGGTAGGCCTGTATTTGCCATGGGATATTGCACTAAATCGTAAGACTGTAAACAAATTCCGCCCTCAAACAAATATATATATTCACAACTCATTGCACTTTTGAGAAACTGACGAAATGAACAAAACGTGTCATGGTTGACGGAACAAATCTACACATAAGTTAATATTTAATTTCATTTTAGATACGTCGACGACTACCGTTTGTGCTGTAGATTTGATGAAGAAGTACCATCTAAAGCATTTGACTACTCTAAATGTACAACGACAGAGTTGCAACCACCACTAAACATCTGCGGCAGTCTGATGCGTAATGATCCACTACGAGCTTGCATGTGGATTCTTGGGTTGAGCGCCCTCGTCGGCAACAGTCGTAATCATCTTAAGATGTAGACGGGGCGAAGAATTACTTAATGAGAATGAGACGCGTTCACTCTTGGTTCTTAATTTGGCTATATCTGACTTGATGATGGGGGTGTACATGTTGATTATTGCTACCGCTGATATCGTGTTAGGTAATAATTATTACATTATTGCGAAGGTATGGCGGTCTAGTGTGGCTTGCAAGATTGCCGGGGTAGTATCAGTGATGTCTAGCGAAGCATCGGTCTTTTTTGTCACCGTCATCAGTGTGGATTGCTGTTTAAGCCTCGTGTTCCCCTTCAGCCGGGTTAAAATCAGAGGAAAGATAACCAAAGTTGTTGTGTCCGTCATGTGGTTTGGGGCGTCATGTCTTAGTATTATCCCAACCCTCTTCAGTGGTGATACTGATTCCAATGTCTACGGGTTGTCTGACGTGTGCATTGGTCTCCCCTGACAACTAAGGTGTCCAGTGTTAAAACTGTGAAGCTCCATTAGTAGTGTGTTTGGTGTAGGTACTATCACTATACCGGTACCTGAAGCAAGAGAACCGGCCTGGATCTACTCAATCGTCTTGTTTCTTGGCGTCAACTTGTTGTGTTTTATCGTTGTGTTGAGCTGCTACATAGCAATCTTCATGAAGGTAAGACGCTCGTCTAAGCTGGTTAAGGTAGCGACTCATCAACAGAGGGAAGTTAAGGTGGCGGTGAAATCGCTCTGATGGTCGGTACCGTCTTCGCATGTTGGATGCCTGTGATCATTATGGGGATTCTATCAGGCTGAGATTGTGACACTCGGTCCTGATAAGTATGCCTGGATTGTTGTGTTCATCCTCCCAATAAACTCCTCCATAAACCCGTATCTGTACACATTCTACTATTTAATCACTGCGCAGAGAAATACAAAGAAGCCTGAACCAAAGGTCTAAATTAGACAACAGAAATCTAACAGGACACTAGACACCCATTTACTAAAATGAATCAGTAATCAAAATAATTCAAAGAATTTACTAATTACCGGTATGTCCTTATTTTACCTTTTGAATGACAGTAGAACAAACTTGAATAAATGAAATCCATTGCATTTGTGCGATAATTAATATGGGATAAGCCTTTTAATCACCAAAACCAAGAGTATGACAACACACAAACACACCATTTCCCCCCCTTTGTTTGCTGTTGCTGTCGCTGTCGCTGTTTGTTGATGTTGTTGTTGTTGGTTTTTTTGGTTGGTTTTATATATATTCAGTCATTAATTTATTCAATTTATTTGACGTCGTCGTCATTGCTGTTGTCGTTGTCGTTGTTGTTGTTATTGGTAAAAATATGTAAGAATACGCGTCCTTTTTTAATCATGATTACAACTTTTGATTTATCAACGATTTTAGTAATTTTTGAGTAAAACTTCCATACTATCGCAAACCAAAGTCGGCAAAGTTTGCGGCTGTGACTGTAAGAAATTTCTTTCTTATTTGAAAATATGTAACTTGAGTTGACCATGGCGACGCTGGTGACTGCTGCAACTTTGGCGCGGGCTTTCTTAGCTACATGGATGCAAGCTCTCGCCCCGTTTACTATATACAATATCACCACAGACAACAGCTTCCGCTTCTATGAATGAGCCGATTTATCAGTGTTTGCTCTATTGTTTAGTTGTTTAGTTTGTTTACCTTGCATTCAGTTATTTAGATTCATGTATGTATTGGGTAGGTTCTCAGAGGCCACATCTTTTCGATGACATTTGTGTTTATCTGTTATTACAAGTTAGATAGATAGTGTATGGAATGCAAAATGTGCTAAAAACAGGTTCATGTTTAGCTGCATTTTTCATTTCTGTTTATTGTTCAAAATTAACAGCCTAAAATTATTATTATAGTCCGGAATCCGCTATCGAAACAGGATTTTAAAGCAACACATTTTCATTATACATTTTCCTCCCGAACGGCGAACTACATGCTCCAGATTTTTCAAATCAATGTAATTTTTCAAGGCTCACAATTAAAAAATTATAAATTCCAGTAAATGTTAAGCAAAATAGTGCACTTTTGTCGTGTTTATATAAACACGGACAACATTTCTGAAGAAGACGATTTTGTTTAGGAACAAAGGATAAACAAATCTTCCCACCCTCCCCGCACTTTCGGCTAGGTTTTAGGAACAAGGGATAACAGAATCTGTCCCCTTGTCTTTTAAGCTAGTTTGAGGAACAAAGGATACACAATTTTTACCCCTCCTCTTTTCGGCAGAGCTTGAGGAACAAGGGATACAAAACAATAAATTCCCTCCTCTTCGCCGGCTGGGTTTGAGCAAGAAAATCTATCCCCTTACTCAAATTATGACCACTCGATCCACAAATATAATCTTTTTCGTCAGCTTTTCCCAAAAATGAAGCATACATTGTCAATAAATGGTGTGCGTATTTCTCTTCTATTTAATGCCGCAATAATAGTACAAAATGTGGCAAATTGTTTTGCTTACTAAAGGTATATTAAAAAAAAAAAATTAACGAGTGAACCATTTTATTACTTTGTTCCTCCAGCAATATTTTATTGAGAAAAACAGCATGATATTAACATTTTGAAAACAACTTTGAAAAGGTTGCTATAAACTACAAAAAAAAAGTGAAAAATTACAAATTGTAGTTAACAATGAACCTGTTTAAGAACAAATTGTCATTCAATTCGGATGTGGTATAAAAGTTTAAGACTGCACTGTTGTTAAATCAATTCGTGCATGCTATTGTATAACTGCAAACGTTGTTAATGACCTCACGTTTCGACCCCAGAATAACCTCTCTCAAAGGGTAAATAAACTTGGTCTTTTAGCTCTTTAGAAAGACTCTGATGGGGTCAAACGTTTGGTTCATTAACAACTTTTGGCAGCTACACAATAGCATGTTGTAGTTTTTAAATATCAACTTGGTAAGAAAGTGTCGTTTTGTATAAAACATAATAATATCATTATCATTATTGCGTTAGTTGATTCCAAGTTAGATGTATATAAACTTATAGAGTATGAAGTGTACATTGTGCTAAAACATTGATTGTCATTTAATTCGTATGACGTTATATGAATGCTCAATTTCTTTCAATCTTTACCTTAACTCAATGATACATTATTTGAGTTAATACTTGTGTATTTTTCGAAACGGTTTTTAAAACTCTAGACTTCAATGTTGTGAAGTCCATTGATGCATGTTAATAAAAAGTGCCAAGAATGGTTAATGGCCTCACGTTTCGACCCAAGCAGAATCTTTCTCAAAGGTTAAATGAACTTGGTCATTTAGCTTTTGAGAAACGTAAAACCATTAGCACACACACACAAAAAAAAAACAATTTATAATAATAACAATTAAAAAAATCGCATGTTGACCATAGGTCAGTTTAGATGGTAAGTTTGGAACAGCTAATTTCATTTTGTTCTCATATCATAAGACCTTTTAAATGTATATTTAACATTTCTAGTTATTACTTTATCGTAACCTAAATTGGAATAATCAACTGACTGACGTCTCATTGGTGGCGTGTGCAGTTTGTGTGTGGGTGTCTACCCGTTGAAACCGAGGACTTTGATAAAAGGGATCTTGGTAAGGACGTCCTCACTTGCTTTCGTGCACAAAAATCAACGGGAAAGTCACACAAAACAATCAAAATGGGAGACCAAAGAGAAAGTCCTCGATTTACAGGGGTCGACAAACGTTTGTGTAACACCCCCTATTATGTTATTTCCAAGTACGGTTGGGGTAGGGCGAAGCATGGAAGTCAATCGATCATTATAGCTTTGAAGACTTCAGGTTATAGACAAGTCTCGCGCGTATTCGACGAACATTTTTGGGACCACTTTGGTCCACGCACGATCTTTAACGCGTGAAGGAAACAAACTCACGCGCTTTAACGGGTCCCAATGTTCGAATACGCACGAGACTTGCACAATCTATTAGTAGCTTCGTCATAACGTGTCGTTGATACAACACAGTTTATACTTCATGTCCATTGTAAATTATAGTTAAACAAAATCAGATTTGATATTTCAGTAAGTGATATGACTGTGTTTTTGAAATATTCATCTATTGAGTCGATATTGCAAGTAAATGTTACATTTATGCTCAAATTCATTATTACTTACGTACTATTTTACCGAAAGGTTTTAAAAACGCTTTATGTTTTGCATGCACTGCTGTTTATGATCGTATTGCATAATAATATAAATTGTACGTACAAACGTGTATTTAACGCGTATTTAACATATCGTGATATTATAGTATAATCTAAATGGGTTATTGTATATGCCTACATGGTGCATTATACGGTTCAAATGAAACATTTTCAAAATGGCGTTCATATTTTGTTATAAATTGCGGTCATTTCGTCTAATGATATTACACAGTAACACTTGGTAAGGAAGAGGCGAACAATTTTCGTTTTTGTGACGTATGAATAGTTTTGGAAGAGTATCTACGGAGCTCTGGAAGTGTCATCCGACATGTTAAGATCCTGGGATAATTTACCGCAGGATGATGACATCATAAACGTAAGATGGCGACATCCTGAGATGATTTATCTCGGGATGACGACATCTTGAAATGAAGAATGTCGTCCTCCAGATATTTTATCTCGGGATGACGACATCCAGAATATATAGGATGATGTCTTTCCAGATATTGTATCTTGGGTTCTTAACATTTTCAGGATGTCATCATCCAATGATGAATTATCTCGAAGTCGACATCCTACCTTCAGAATGTCGACATCCCGAAATAATTTATCTCGAAATGCTGACAACTTACTTTCATGGTGTCGACATCCTTAGATAAATCATCTCGAGATGTCGTCATCTTACGTTTATGATATCATCATCCTGTAGTAAATTGTCTCAGGATCTTAACATGTCGGATGGCACTTCAGAGCTCCGTAAGTATCAGAGTTCAAAAGTACTTGGAACGTGTCTGATTTCAAGGTGTTTATACTTTGTTGATATAAGTGGCAGCCATTTCGCATAATGATACTACACAGGAACTTGGGAAGTAGAAGGTATAGAGTTTAAAGTTAGGTGTCTATAAATCTGTTGAGGGGTCTAAACAAGTATTTTAGAATAAGTCAAATTTGTTTGTCCCTTTTTGCAGCCATTTCTTTTATGAAAAATGGCTGCCGTATTGTGTAACAAAATGGCGGCTCGTTTCGCATAATGATACTACTCATAACCTTAGGAAGCCACGGTCTAGAATCTTCATTTTCTGAAACTTATAAATAAACTGGGAAAGTTTGCCTCTGAACTTTATATGCCGTTATCGACGATTTGTTAAAACGGTTTAGATACCAATGCATCCGAATTATTTTGGTTTAAACAAGAACAACAAATGTAGTTCTTGTGGGTTTTGTTGTTTTGTAGGGAACGGATATTTAACATTGATGCATGCTGATGTCTACGACCCACACATCATGAGGCATATTTAAAACACAACACAATCGAGACTATTAAAATAAACGATCATGTCTTCTGATTTATTTTATTTATTTATTTTCAAATTGTAATAATTTATGGTGAATGAGAGAGTAATTTCGTTGTTGGTCAATAAATCAAATGAGCTTCTCAATATGTTTGTCAATGAAATATTACATGGCTGAACATCATTGAATGGGAACAAGTGGTCAAAAATGTTTCAAGAATTTTTTTACATTACAGGTAGTGTTATAAATTGGTTCAGTATTTACTCCCAAAATGAATGACCATAAAAACTAACTTGGTGAGAAGCACTGCAGCTGTTGATAGTATAAACTATTTTGAAAGTGTTCCTTCGAAGTAATATGATTTAGATAATTTTCACCCAAAACATTTGAATCTAAGAAACGATTCATGCATGAATCAGTTCTCAGATTGCTGAGGGTTGGTGTCCGTTCATAGCTGCGGCCAGAGATGCGTTTGGTTGGTTTCCGATGTCACCTCGAGTATATTGAATTGTATAATTGTTTGCCATATTTTAATCGTTTATCAACAATTAATAGTACTAGTAATTAAGTTAATAGATAAAATGCATGAGTGTATGCCCAATATTTTGAATGGGATTGTCATTGTTATGTATTGTGCAGCAGTTGAATAAACGTATGCAGTAATAAAAGACATTAATAGACTGTGCAAGTCTCGTGCGTATCAGAACGAGAAAACACGTAAAAACGAAGATTGTTTTCTCTGAAATCAAATCTTTGTTTTAAATTATATTCAATGATGAAATCTGAACAACAAAAATACTCATTACATGTTTTATAAAATTAGTTTTAGTTTTAGTTTTAGTTTTTAAAATAAATACACAAACAATGTGCTAATTATAATTGAAGCAAAATTAAAACTCTGGGACAAGGCTTATTTGATCTTAACTTTTCAGAAACCACTTACGTGGATTTGCGATCGTCAAACGGGCTTAACATTAACGCTTGACGCAGTTTATAGAGGACGCTGAAGCCTCAGCAACCATGAACTGCTATGAAAAGGTTCCGCGTTTTAATTATAGCATCTTGCGATTATCATCGCGCATCAAAACAAGCGTAAGTGTTGTGATCGGAGAGTAAGCACAAAATTCTTAACTTTTTGCAGCAACCGGAAGCTGAGTCAAGTTTAATTATCGGGTTTTCTTCGTTAAATTGTTGAATTGATTTTACTTTTCTATTTTGTATCACTAAGTATTACATTCCCAACAACATATGTATTTTCATGATCATAAACCACTAAACTAAAATAATTGACAGAAACAAAATCTTGCCCACGTAAATCTCCATATGGTTGGGACCACAATGGTCCCGGAAGTTCAAATATGCTGAGACTTGCACAGTCTATTGCAGTAAAAATGAATTGCATTGTCACGACTGCTCCTTGTTAGTGGATCTATGAAGACTAGGGCTACAGATCAACTATAAGGTTAGCTGCTTTAAAGTATCCATGTTTATACAGAGGGCAATAAGGAAATATAATTTCCCCATCCCAAGTCTGTTATCAAACAGATATTAAACCTATCACATTATATTTATATCAATTTGCCGTTTTCGAACTTGGCCAGCTTTGATAAACAATGACTGAACAAATTTTCAAAACATTCGATGATGCCATGGTACTGTTTTAACACTATGTAAACTAATTGTGTTTACTCAACAACAACATCAGTTAATTTGTTTTAAAGGCCAAATTCACTATTGAGACATAGTCAAATAGCATTGAAAATGGACATTACTCTGCAGTGTGAAACAAAGTCATCAATTACCCCCTCTTTAGGAATTCCAACAGGGTTTTAAACAATGCTGATGTTGACTAACTGACATGGCATTTACCAGTTCAAAAAATTGTGGGTGTGAGATCAGCATAATTATTATTTATTCGCATATCGAACTAAAGGAAAATGTGTATAATAGCGTGCAAAAGGACCCTATTGCGTTTTAGTATTAAGTGTTGCCAAATATTTAACATGGTTCAGGGCACTAACTTTAAGACAATTTACAATTTTACAAATTAAGTTTGAGACTTCCCGGAAAATTTTCCAAGTGAAAAGAGGCATCACTGGCCACGACCAATATGCCATACAAGGAAAAGCCCATGACGATCACTGACATGACCTTAAAACCATACAAGTTGACAACATCACCAAGCATCCTGCAGAGAGTCATTGGGAAATTAGGTTAGACCTTCTCTTATCATTGGATGTCCCCAAGATCTTGCCCTACCTTTGTAGAACTCCACATCGTCAGAAAACCAATACCACACACTCCAAGAAACCTTCAACTTCATTGGTCAGCCAGAGTTGGTGAACATATCTGAAAGCCAACACAAAGAAAGTTTGTTGGGACCAATTTTAAACCCATCAGGGCCATTTGTTGTTGTTGTTCACCCCACCCCACCCCATGTTTTCAACAAAGTTCTCTCCACCATTTGTTAAAACTTTCCAACAAATGTTCATTTCATCAAGTTCTTCATGATGTTGTAATGACAATTAAAACGATTCGCGATTAAAGTTCACTTTTGGTAGTTGTTTGCATATTTTGGATCACAAATTGATTTTCCCCATGATTTCCTTAGTTGTTGTCGAACTGCCATAAAACTTTGCAAATTTGGTTATTTTGACATCTTCACAAATTATTACATTATATTTAATTCTTGGGGTTACCGTGGCAGGAGCTATAACTGTTGGTTTATCCCATTTATTTGAACACAAATCGTATTTTCTCGTTTTCCACTGAAATATCGATATTGTTACCGGCTTTTTGGACGAGGGGTATAACGATGAAGCCTGGTTTACAGTTCTACAGATTCCTGGCCTGGAAAATTTGAAATATTCATTGATTGGAAACTTGACGTAGGGTCCCGCAAAGCAACATTTAAACATTATCATGTGACACATCACTGCTACCTTTTGACTAAAAGCAAAACAACCGATTCGATATTTTGTTGAAAGGGACAACAATCACTACAAAGTATGTTACAAAGGTGTTCCTTGATAACAACTACCGTATAAGTTTACAATATTAACCTAGATAAATCGGATGATCGTGGTGATCGGATGCGGCATTGAAAAGTTACTGGCAAAATGGGGGTATTGTATGCACTGCCACCCCTGTCCCGGTAGGGTTAAATCGTGAAATGGGTCATTCCGTGTCAATTCAACACGCTTTTGGACCTGACCGTCACGGATTGATATGAAATTTGGTGTGATGGTTGGACAAGTTGAGAAACCCCCAGAACCGAAATTTTGTGTCATTCGGTTAATTATTTTTTGAGATATGGGTTAACGAACTTTTGACTAAGTAGCATGACCTGCTATGTTTGGACATTCATATCTCCAAAAGTAAAGCACCTACAGAGATAAAATTTACATAATTTTAAAGCTCTTGAGTGGCCCTTATTTGATAACACAAAATTTAAATTATACCATATACCTCAAAAAAATTACGCAAAAATATGACCTTTGACCTCAATTTGCGAAAATGCGTATTTTTCAAAATGCGTAATTTTTTTATTCTCGTTAGCTTAAGATTTAAGCAACATTTTCAGAAAGATTTGGGATGAGCACTCTTACAGTTTTTAGTTTTGATTATTTGAACATTGGCTAGCAAGGACAAAAACTGAAAATGTATGCATTGTACATGTACATATGTATAGTGTAATGTATACTATTGTGTACATGTACATAGTACACTATGTGCTTGATGTACAATATACATGTGATTGCATTACTGGTCCATTAACAGTGGCCATCCCCCAAACCTGTCATTACCATGCAGTGAAGACCGGGTCCTCACACTGTTATTCCCTAATGAAAGTGATGAATTATCCTCAGTGTACATGTGTAGGTGAGGTGACTGTACATGTGTGTGTGTATTCACTCTTTGTACGGATCCGCCATTAGATTTCTTTAACAGTATCCCCCAAAAAAAAAAAAAAAAACCCACACAAACACACACACAAAACATGACAATGAAAGGAATCTGGTGTCATCGCAGGTAATTCAAATAAGGCATTCAATCCAAACTTCGTTGGGCGTGGGTGCTGAACCCCGGTGTACCTGCACGCACGGACGTACAGTACGTTGATCCGCGTGAACGCCGACCGACCCACGATAGTGTCTAGTTTATAGTTTGCTCTACGCAGGATTTAGCTTCTTTTAGATTTTTCCCAGACAACCAATTGCCGCTATTCTGAAGCATATCGTAAAACATAATGTCGTTATACGTCTGGCATCTTGTTACATTTGTGATTTAAGTTTATTAAAGGCACGGGACTACCTGCTATCATAGAGAATTCTCTATGCTGCTACTGACTATTTATTATTATTAGCAACCACCGTTAAATCACCGTACCATTGTTGTTCACGTACTGACTTTGTATTCGAATTGGAAGAATGCACTGCTGTCAAACTTTAGGGCTAGTAATTTTACAAATTCATAACACACAGTCAGATGAATGGATGATTGAAGTACACACATGTATCCATACAACTTATGTAAATATATTTATGTACATATTAGCGGCAGTACATTTCTATTCTTGAAATTATGCCTAAAGAATAACAAACATTATGTGCTATGTATGTCTCCAACAACATACCATTAATATGCCTCTTTCTGCTGGAATGCACCATTATGATGCAAGTTTGGTTTTGAATACCAGCCTTATAGCTTCAACCTGTTTTCTGCAGTGTGAAAAAAGCCCATCAATTACCTCCCCTTTAAGAATTCCCACAGGGGTTTTAAACATGGTGATGTTGACTAAATAACATGGCATTTACCAGTTCAAAAAAATGTGGGTGTGAGATCAGCATAATTATTTTTTGTTCACATATCAAACTAAAAGGAAAATATGTAGCTGCGCAAAGGACCCTATTGCGTTTTACTGGTTTACTTAAGTGTTGCCAAATATTTAACACGGTTCAGGGCACTAATTTTAAGACAATTTTACAAGTTTACAAATTCAGTTTGACACTTCCCGGAAAATTGTCCAAGTGAATTGAGATCGAAAGAGGCATCACTGGCCACGACCGATATGCCATACAAGGAAAAGCCCATGATGATCACTGACATCACCTTAAAGGCATCGTACACGTTTGGTAATTGTCAAAGACCAGTGTTCTCATTTGGTGTATCCCAACATATGCATAAAACAACAAGCCTGTGAAAATTTGGGCTCAATTGGTCATCGAAGTTGCAAGAAAATGATGAAAGAAAAAACACCCTTGTTGTACAAATTTGTGTGCTTTCAGATAGGAATAAAGGCTTCTAGCTAGAAGTCTTTTATTATTTTAGTGAGAAATTACCTCTTTCTCAAAAACTACGTTACTTCAGAGGAGTCGTTTCTCACAATGTTTTATACTATCAACAGCTCTCTGTTGCTCGTTACCAAGTCAGTTTTTATGCTAATATATATTTTGAGTAAATATCAAAACGTGTACGATACCTTTAAAACCAAGTTAACAACATCAACAAGCACTTAGTCGAGCATCCTGCTAACAGTCAATGTGGAGGGAATTGGGTTAGATCTTTTCTTACCATTGGATGTCCCCAAGATCTTGCCCTATACCTTTGTAGAACTCCACATCGTCAGAAAACCAATACCACACACTCCAAAGAAACCTTAAACTTCTGAATCTTACCAATTCTGTGCATGGCTTTAGCCATGCACATTATTTCATCAATCACAGGCAGATGTCTGAGTTTTCCCAGGGTTTATGGGGTCATTGATTCCGAAAATGATGGGGCTTATTATTACTCATTGTAGTTTATAAGGGACACGTTGCCTGGGATTCAGCGCTTTGAGCTATAAAAAGCGTTTGTTATCAAATGAATATGGTTAGAAAGATGTCTTTAAAGTAGAATATAATTATTTCACACAAATATCTCTCAAAATTTTGTGATTTTCCTTCTGCTTCGTGAACTAAACACGGTCCGCCATTTTGTGGAGTCAAAGTTTGGTTCCACAATTAAGGCTTTTAATAGCCCAAACCGCCCAAATCAAAGCAGTGTCCCTTTAACTCATCCCCAGTAATCACAACAATCTGCGGGCTACGTGCGTAGAATTTGAACATGCCGTCATAGCATGCGCACTTGGCTCGTCCCCCTCATATCATCTGATGAAGTAGTTGTTGCTGCGAAAGCTCATGCGTTTTTGTATGTAATTAGTTAGTCTTTTTATTTTATAAAGTTGACTTGAATCACAAGCTGTGACAAAGTGACGCTAAGCAAGAACAAATTTTCCTCCAAAAAGATACAATCTGCAAATATTATGCTCTCATTGGCTGACCTATCTAACTTTAGGACCAATCAAATCGTGTTTGCCACTACGCCTATGCTGATGATCTATGCCCGATCATCTGGATCCATAAACCAGTATAAATAGCTTAGTTGTTAGTGCCCCAGGAAATCTGATACGGGAATTAACATAGGCTGGAGGAGGATGATTCAAAAGAGGGCGCTATCAAAAGTAGTTTGTACACAGTTCGCCGTATGGGGGACACAATCTGGGGGACAGAATCTCCTGCCACACCACCACTATCAACTTGTTTCATGTGATCAAAGAGTTGATTCATTGTCTGAAAACAGTGTGGAATTTCTTTTCTAATGGAACAAGAGCAAAATTAATGGAATAGTTGATGGCTAAAGGAAGTCACAAAATGGCAATGACGCTTGCAGAACGTAATCTCATGGGCGCCCCCATTTTGTTTGAGTAGATTTTCCAATCCCCGAACCCATTCAATCCAACTCTTTATTGTTTGTGTTGAGTAGGGGGAATTAACAAGTCTAATGGCGCCCTCTAGGGACCATGTTTGTTACAACTATGTGTTTTTTGATCCTGAGTATGTGACTGGTTGATATTCATCACACAGTTGTTCTGATATTGATAATGGTTGCTCGTCTATGTGTCACCAATTTATTGGCATACTTCTTTAAAGCTCGTCTACGCAACAGTTTGATTATGAGGCATTTTTAAAATGGTGTAAATAGTCATTGCATACGATACCCGGGGCAAAATTTGTCAACATCCAAAACATCCGATGACATCATTCTGAGAAAAATGGGTCTGTACATTTTTGTACGGGGACGATTTGGTTTATTCCTGACCTTCAATAATGTTATTCATTAAAACGGCCTTGAATTTGACATTTTGACTGACGAAATATTCCTCCTTGGAATGTAAGGACCCATTAGTTGTTGAAATCAAATACCTTCATGTTTCAAATTTCGCTCTGAAAAAGTCGGGAATGAACCAAAACATCCCTTTACAAAAATGTACAGACCATTTTTCTTCAGAATTATGTCATCGGATGTTTTGGATGTTGACAAGTGCACTGGAAGGGTATCGAATGCAATGGCACTTAGACCATTTTTTCCTACTTACATGGGGACTCTATTGGAAAATGAGTACACCATAAAATTGAATTTGACATTTCCTTCCTCTTTAAGTTGCAAAAATCGCAAGATTCAAAGATTAATATAAGAGTTTTTGTACAACAAAATTGTGTACACGGGGGGGGGGGGTGACAAATAGAATACTGGAATGGATACACATTCCACTCCCACAGACTTCGTTTGAAAATTCCGCAACACTTCCAGATAGTTCAAATGGATTATTAGAAGAGTTCATAATAGTAGAATAAGGGACTTGGACACAGTTGAAAACAACAAAAAGTGGTTGATTTCAGTGCGCTTTAGATCGGTGATATTTATTTATGTTATTTATTTAAAATCTTTGCACATAAAATACATATTAAATTTTACACTTACAATATTGTCCAGGTCAAGACAAAAGGGATACGTTGCCTTAAATAGGGCACTTTTGGCCATAAAAAGCGTCTGTTATAAACAAAATAATGAATATGGTTGGAAAGATGTTTATGAAACTATAGAATATAATTATCCACACAATAAAGTGAATCGAAATGTGACACAAAATGGCGGACCGTGTTAGTTCACAAATTAGAAGGAAAACAACACACTTTCGAGGCATATTTGTGTGGATCATCTTATATTATACTTTTAAAATATCTTTCCAACCATATTCATTTTATAACAAACGCTTTTTATAGCCAAATCGCCCAATCTAAGGCAATGTATCCCCAAAAACTGTCATCATAGATGTGTCAGACCAAATAAAACCTTACAAATATTAAAATACAAATCGTTTGCAATCGCCGCAACTTTTTGTGACAAAATAAAAAAGACAAATAGAGCCATCAACGAAAAAACAGGAAACTAGAAAATGTTATAACAGGGCGCAAATAAAAACAAATAAAGTCCAGTAGAAGAAGACCCACAGACGTAAAACAAAAACTTGTTTATAAAAATACATGTTTACAAAAATATTACATTATTTACAAACGAGCCACAGGGCGGCACGGGCTTCCTGCAGGTGAGTGGGGTACAAAGCTCAATGGAAGAAACGAATAATTTTACAAATCTGTTATTTTCATAGAGATTGCAACGTACTATTTTCATGGTATTTTCATCAAGAACGTCGAATCCGTCCACGTTTCGTGAGGTTACAGAGGGTACCAAAAGCATCTCTGTCCGCAGCATTCGCGAACGGACACCAAGGATTGAGAAGTCTGAGAAATGATTAATGCATATATCATTTCTCAGAATCAACTGTTTTGGGGTGGAAAATTATCCAAACCACATTACTTCGAAGTGAATCCTTCCTCAAAATAGTTTATACTATCAACAGCTGCAGTGCTTCTGACCAATTAAGTTTGTATGGTCATTAATTTTTTTGGAGTAGCCTGTTGCAATCTATGACCCTAACCGTTAAGGTCAAAATACTCTCATTCTGAGACGTAATACTGTTCACTGTAACTACTGCTGCTGCTGCTGCTGCTGCTGCTACTGCTGCTGCTGCTGCTGCTGCTGCTGCTGCTGCTGCTGCTGCTGCTAGCAACAAACACTCTCTCAGGGCCAGGGGCGGATGGTGCATCAGTCATTGCAAGGTCTGATTCAGCGGATCCGTAGTCGGCCTCCTGGTCATCTCCCGAAACCACATCTGTGTCGTCATCAATAGCTATGAGGTCAGGGGTCGCGGGTTCAGTTGCCAGTAACAGTCCACCGTTGTCGATCTCAGCGGATCCGTAGTCGGCCTCCTGGTCATCTCCCGAAACCACATCTGTGTCGTCATCAATAGCTATGAGGTCAGGGGTCGTGGGTTCCGTTGGCGGTAACAGTCCACCGTTGTCGATCTTGACGCGGATCGTTGACTCGGGAAGCTTCGGCAACGGAACTTCGTTACTGAGCAGAGATTCGCGGTCGTGCTTGAGGCTCGGATGAGGGTCCATGGTTTCCACTCCATTTGTATGGGCTAGTACGATGACGATCCCACCCAGAGCACCAGCGACCAAGATGAGGGTTGTCAGAACGACAGCGCATGCGCAAATCCTTGTTCGTTGAGTACGCCAATACGAATCGTTCACAGCATCAGCCTATATACAATGACAGAAAAACATTTGAAATATAAACACCCATAACAAAAATCAAAGTATGACGAATTTAGCGTAAGGTAAAGTGTTTAAATCTAAAAAAGAAGGGAACAAATTAAACTTTTGTTTTATGTTAATTTTTTGGACATCAAGTAGATGTTGGCGTCGGACTTCACGTCGGCAATTTTTAATTTTTTATATTTTATGTTCAATACTGGCTTTTGTGTTAATGTTTGATGTTGGCTCATGGTCGGCAACCATATTGGTATAACATTTAGCATATTGAGATTAAGCCAACACCTTTTTGTTTTCGTCAACAGAATTCTAAAATAATTATTGTTAACAATTTATAACAAAAATCACACCACGACAACATGCGGCAGGGGCTAGTATCAAACAAAATAATGTAGTTAAAGGCATCGTACACGTTTAGTAATTACTCAAAATATGTAGTAGCATAAAACTGACTTGGTAGCGAGCAACAGGAGCTGTTGATAGTATAAAACATTGTGAGAAACGACTCCTCTGAAGTAACGTAGTTTTGAGAAAGAGGTAATTTCTCACTAAAATAATAAAAACTTCTTGCAAGAAGTTTTTATTCCTATCTGAAAGCACACACATTTGTACAACAAGGGTGTTTTCTTTCATCATTTTCTGGCAACTTCATGACCAACTGAGCCCAAATTTTCACAGGCTTGTTATTTTATGCATATGTTGGAATACACCAAATGAGAACACTGGTCTTTGACAATTACCAAACGTGTACGATGCCTTTAAGCCTATCTGGGCCTTCAGTAGAACCGTCTTTGGTGCTCAATTAACAGTTTGCTTGTTACAGAACAAGTACATTTTGATGGTCAGTGTCTTGGCTAACGTTGAAGTGTTTTGAGATGGAGCAATCAAATAATAATAATATAATAATAAAACCGTGTTTATATAGCGCCTTTCAAACTACACAAAGCGCTTCGTGAAAAAAAACACATAAAAATACGAAGAAACATAAAAATTTAACAAACTCCTATATAATACAAAAAGCACCATAGCGAAGTGAGCGATGACCAGCGTAAGTGATCGGACGTCATGGTTCAGACTCCCCACAAGGAGATCATTCACCAGTGGTCCGAATCAGACTGAAACTGTCACAGTATTGCACGAAATATATAAGGGTGACAAAAGCATCAAACAAACACAATTGCATGAATTGCCCAAATGCCAGTAATTCTCAGAAAAGAAGAAGTCAGTACTCAGTTGATATATAACACTCTAAAAACTCCTGGGTGAAAATGACCCGGATTCGGGTCACGTTGGGCCTGACTTGCCTTTCTGGGTCACTGACCCCAGAATCTGTTTTAAAATGACTACGAGATAGGTCAAATGAGGCAGAATCTGGATCAAAATCCCCTTATTTTGCCAGTTTCGGGTCAGGCTGGCCCTGAGACGTGTGTCAGGCCCCCTTGGGAACCGGATTACGAATTGCTAATTTCTAACCCGGAAGTTTTACTGATGGTGGAGTGAGTGTAACATTAGTTGATTACGCTAATGTTAAGCAAACGTTGGGACAGCGACATATGCAAATTTGTAGGCAAATTTTAAATTTATAGTGACTTTTCTTGATAATATTTGAACAATTTGGTTGAATTGAGTTTTGTGTACTTATGTGTATTATTACGTCTATAGGAAAATATGCATAGTAACGTTGTATTTAAAGGCAGTGGACACTATTGGTAGAAAATTACTCAAAATAATTGTTAGCATAAAAACTTCTACTTGGTAATGAGCAATAGAGAGCTGTTGATAGTATAAAACATTGTGAGAAACGGCTCCCTCTGAAGTAACGTAGTTTCAGCGAATTTGATTTCGAGACCTCAGAATTAGATTTTGAGAGTCCCGAAATCAAGCATCTAACCACACAACTTTGTGTGACAAGGGTGTTTTTCTTCCATTATTATCTCGCAACTCTGACGACCAATTGAGTTCAAATTTTCACAGTTTCGTTATTTTGTGCATATGTTGAGATACACCAAGTGAGAAGACTGGTCTTTGACAATTACCAATAGTGTCCAGTGGCTTTAAAGGCATTTGAATTAAAAAGTAAAAGTTTGAATAAAATAAATTTAAAGTGTTATGATTGCGATGGTGTACGGATCCTGGACTATGTAATACATGAAATGTGGTATAGGTATTACGACTGTAAAATGTGTTTAGTTATTATTGTAACATAAATCAATTAACATAAATGATCGAAATTAACAATGCATATTCAAATAGTTGAATGGTTACGGGCATAAAATGAAAAGAAAGATCAGCTGCAAGGAGTCATTGTTTAAGAATGAAGGAGTCATTGTTTTAGAGTGACCGTAGTTGGCCCATTTTTTGGTACAATGTTGATCCTTAATATAAACAATTACTATAGGCCGAAGTCGGGCCATTACACGCTGACCCAACGTAACGCCAATTAGCAAAAACTACGTTGGGCCGATCTAATAGGTCTGTAAATCAATCATTGTGCCCATTTACATCATCCGTTTCGGTTGCCTAGATTGGACCGTGGAGTTATACAAGGATAATGACTAAGGCTATGGTGCCGATGTTGGCCAACTTCTTAATGTCAATGATCAAAAGTACATTGATGATCAACATTAGCCTAACAAGGCTTATAACCGTTTTGTTTGGTCTTACATTGCCAACGGAGTGTGTTGCTATCTGGGAGCAAATCATTGAAAATTGAATTTGTGATGGAACTTCAATTTCAAATCAACCTACCTGTGAATCTGTATTGTCGACCATGTACACTACAGTCGATTCTTTCTGGGCGGTGATCGGTGGCTTCTCGGCCGATGTAACCGCCGATGTCACGGTGCCTTTGGGAAACATATCTTCAGTTTCAGGAATCAGTTGATACCAGAACAAACTTAGACGTCCCTTGTATAGAGCTCCAAACACCAAACTGAACCAATGATACGGTTGTTATTTCCTACTGGTGTTTATAATGTTTGGACAAATCCTGCCCACGCTTTAAGTTCCTGGTTGAAAATGCATTGTTGTGCAACCGGTGTCGATTTACAGTGGTTTGGTACCGGTAGCCTTCAAGTCAAATCGTTTTCAAGCACGATCGGTACAAGTGCGCTTAATTGTTGCATAGTGCAAAATCTATGATCGTTTCCATGCAGGCTTGAATTCAAGACTAATGGTCGGCAGCTAAGGAGGTTTGGTGGGTGCATGTCCCACCACGAAATTCACCCATGAAGGTCAGTGGTTGGTGGTGACTACCAACCGATTTCCTTATACAGGTCAACATATCTTTCTGTTGACGTTGTCACATTGGTTTGGTTGTACCATGGAGCAAGGTGGTATCTTTCCTGCTGCCTTTCACATGTGGACCCCAACACCAAGTCCTACCTTCAGTTCCCATGAGAGTTATTTTCATCCTTAATTTTTTCTTCTTGTAGTTCCTTACCGAGAGTGGTTTTTAGCCTTGTTGGGGCGAACTTGTGCATAACCCATGAGAAAGGACCAGTACATATATTTTATGCATTACAAAATAAATACATTTAAACATATGCAGGTTCGACGAATCCCTGACCGGCGACCAAGTGGCTGGGTTTTCAGTCCCTATACCTAGTCGCGTGGGTTTTCTCTAGTTGGAGTTTTGCTCCTCATCTAAAACTGTTTCTTATTATATTCTCTATACCCCTACGGATCAGTAAGTGCTACGCTCCAAAAAACGTACGGGTCGATTTTGCCAACCGGATCCGGGTCCTGTGGGGCCTGACCCATTTCTGGTTCAGTGTGACCGGGGAATCTATGTCAAAATGACCCAGAAATGGGTCACAATGTTTACGCAGAGTCCGAGTTGAAATACATTTGTGTATAATGGGTCAGGCTCCTTAGGACCCGGACATCCGGCTTAATTCTGACCCGGGAGTTTTGTTTGGAGTGTTGCCGCTTTTGAGGGTTTTTTCAGACGTCTGCTCCCTGCTCCATAATTCATTTGAAGGACATGTTTTCAGCAGTGGGACAAAGGTTTAATCGCCGGGAAGTATCCGTGACAGATGAAACATCATCGACCCATCCAACCACCCACCCAACCACCAACCAACCTCCCACCACCCACCCACCAACACCCGTCCTCACCCTTCCATCTTAAGAAAAAACTTAACACTGATTGTTTAACAAATGAAGACGAATTGCTACATAGAAGGGTTAGAAATTTTTCAAACGCTCGACAGTAGAAAAACTCCAAGTTCAAACAATGTACGAGACCGTACCAGGCAGCTATTAGCTCCCTTGATTCACAATTGACCTCGCCAAAGATTCAACAACAAACGCGATCATTGGTAGACTTTAATCGGTCAGGTCAATTGAGGTCGCGGCCGCTGATTATAACTCGGTACCACAGGTAGTAAGTACTCCACAGGTATTGCGTTCGTACCACGCAGTACTCCCGATGGGGGCACATGCTAATAGAAGAGAAAGTCAAGTGACGCATCACGAGTACAATGTCAACCATAAACGTTTCTGTGAATCAAGATTTGAGAGTCGTGGCTTTTATGGATTATTGGAAATGGTCCAATATTACGGAAGCGTTAAAGGAGATGGGGGTGTCTTGTGGTACCTGAAGTGGTTTAGAGCATCGAATTCAAGTTCCAAGATGGAGACTGGTCAGTTTACTATGTGGCTCCGCAGGCCCCTACGAGGGTTCTATCATCCGAAGGCCGAGTCCAACCCCGTACTCTGCCGTCTTCCTGGAGGACTCCGAGTCTGAACGGCCACCTGGTGGGAACGGAGCTCTGCAGGGCCCCATGAGGGTTCTCCCTCGAAGGCCTCCAACCCCTTACTTTATGTAGTTCACCCATGTGTTCATTTTGGATGAGCATATAGTTTAAACATTTTACGGTTAACCTAGTATTAAAAATTGAAAAGAAAAATGAAGTCAAGTTGTCAGCAAATAAGTTTGATTTGGTTTTACGATATGCTGGTTCTTGATTTTGAATTGTTAGCATTTAGAAAAGGTTTTGCTATTATGCTGGGAAGCTTATTTTTAATAGTTAGCTTGGTGCACGCCGATTACCTAATTGCAGGTGATTTCATTCAGTGACCGGTCGGTAGAATTCCACGAAGATTGCGGCAATATTTTTCCACTGCAATTTGAAACGACGGAAGCCGTTTCTCTTCTAAACTGCTCACAAAAGTTAGGAAATCCTTTACCCACAATCAAGTATAATTTTATTATTTATTACTCTCTTTAGTATATGTTATATATCAATGCAAAGCTGAAGTGTTCCTCTTTAAAAAATGATACCACATTTGCAATGATTACATGTTGGCTGAATTTGGCTACATGAATGACAATGAGGCAAAATGACAAATCAAATGTGCCAAAATTACCGCATGCTTTGAATTAAGAAGTAGCAGTTTGTTTGTTCACACAGGATAACACAAAATTGCTAATTTTAAGCACATTTGATTTGTGACTTTGTCTCATTCTCATTAATGTGGCCAAGTTCAGCAAAACATGTCATCATTGCACATTTGGTATCATTTTAAAGAAGAACACTTCATCTTTTCTATTGATATGCAAATATAATACAAGAGGGTAATAAATAATAAACAAATATATCTAAGATTAAACAAGTGTCCTAACTTTTGTGAGCAGTTTATGAAGTTCAAATTTCGTGCAGAAGCCACAGCCGGCGGTACAGTTCTGAGGATCCTGACACCTCCCATAATTATAGGGAAATCCGGACTGTTTTTTGAGAAATTTTGAACAGCAATACTTTTCTCTGAATTTTTATTTCAAATAGAAAGAATCATCACCTCAAGTGATTATTCAGTCGCGACTTCCTCGTTAGTACGTGCATTTTCCACTGAGTAACGGTTAAAAGGTGCTATCATTTTCATTTGTATCAGTGGCGGGTCTGGGTCCGTGTCACGTGCGTGCAACGGGGAAATTATTTGTTTTTGGCGCTAATGGGCTGGCGTGTATAACTGTCAATTAGTATTAATTGACACAGAGTCCATCCATATTGTCACGCTACATGTTTATTCATTTGTCTATTGTACTTTTCCATTAATTGATGTTGTATAAATCCCTATTGCTATATCATGTGGTGGATGCATCTTTTAAGGCAATGCACACGTTTGGTAATTACTCAAAATATATAATAATAGCATAAAACTGACTTGATAAAGGGGGACCAAAAGGAGGATCAGATCCTGATCGCTCTTGCGTTCCACACTAGCTGTTGATCGCCCTTTGATCGCCCTTTGCAGGATCTGATCCTCCTTTGATCACCCCTTTGCCGACTGGGTGTGAACGCGGTCTCTGAGAGGTAATAGGCTTGATAATGATAGAAAAAGCATCATACCCCGGGTATAATTAGCAACAAGAGGAACAACATTCGTGCGAGTCTGTATTCATGGATAGCGTTGTGAGGTATTTAAGGATTGTGTTAAGAATTTTGCCCAACTGACGGTCATGTTGTCATTAACCCTATGTAAAAGGGGCAATATATTCGGGCGTAATTCTGAAATGGGATTTCTAACAATTAGCATATCCTCGTCCTAAGTTTTAATTTTGTTTCAATGTTAAATGCATCGTACACGTACGTTTTGTAATGACTTTGAAAATTAATGGCAAACACACAGGCACGTAGGAAGATGACTTTAAACAGGGGGGCAGGTTATATCTGTGAATGGCCTGGTCACTCACCTTAATTATTAAACACCTTACCCACATCCCCAGATCACCAGAATTGCATAAAATCGTCAATGTACTATCAGTTAAAATCCCCGATGTAAACATGAAGTTAAAATATTTAAAAAATACAACTGACACGATGTAAAGTTGATGATGGTAGAAACGTCCTCGAAATACGGATGCTAAAATACTGCTTGATGCTATCTTTTTAAAGAAATGAGCATGCGCGGTGTACCAAGAATTTTTGAACTGGGGGTCATAATAGCGCACACAGGCTTCTCCACTGGTGGCTCAAATAAATTTCAGGGTTGGGGTCCCTGAGGGCCCTGAGCTCTGAGCTTTTGGCATTTTGGGGTCGAAAACTGCTTCCGTGTGCCTAAATACAGAGGAAAAGAGTACTTCTGATCAATATCAACTGTCCAATTTTACAGGAAAATTTCCTGTAACATCAACGAAGGACTCCTAGAAAATGTTAATCCCACGCTGGCTTTTGTATACACGCATAAGGAATGGGCGCCTCCTAGGATCCCTTCACTGTTGACCCCATACACATACTGTGTGGTACAAATTAACAAAAATTGGGGCCGGGCGTTCCTGCGCATGTGTTCAATTTGCGTCTGTTGCATGGGCGGAAGCACCGACGAAGAAACTTCAAGATTCCGTAAGCAAATGTATTCAAAGAGCCACTTTGT
>JAJGQC010000427.1:17500-18554 GCA_021014325.1 Plazaster borealis
TGGCAAATCCCACACAAGTGGATTGCCAGCCTTGTTTGATAACAATCATCAATCATCCTTATCCAGAGCAGCTTGTAGCTATCAGAGGAAGCCTGTGTGAAACTTGTTTGACAGGTGAGGTTTTTTTTATAAGGGTAGACAGTACACTACATCCACATGTGGGAGGGGGTTGGGGGCGGGGCGTGGTGTTTCCTGAAGGTAGTGGAAGTGGAGCAGGGTTATTACACATTTTCTTTGCCAATAAAGATCTCAGTGTGTTGGGCTTATTATAGGCCTTATGAAAGACGATTGAGAAACAGCTGTATTCCCCTACAATTACCAAGTAAGTGGTGCATAATTGAGACCTCCATTGGTTTATATAGCTATATACCCTGGGTGTAGTAAGATTTCCAAACCTACTATATACTGTAGTAGTGCTCTTGTCACTGGATAAAGTATTACGTAATTTGGCCCCCCAAGGTTAAAAAACATCTGGGCCCGATTGGACCATTTTTTTTGACCCAGTTCCAAAACTGAAATTTGGTCAAATTAATTTTTGGGGAAACAAATCATATTTAATAAACAAAATGGTCGATCGGGTTCACAATTTCAGTAACCTACTACAATGAGCTGTTCTACATGCTGTATAAATTGCTGAGTGCATATTACCGTAGTACAGTACAGTACAAACTGGTCTTGTGAGAAATGCCACCATGCTCCATTGCTAGGCTTCTGTTGATGGTGATGATGATTTGGTCACCTTCCTCAGAGAGAGAAGCACAAAGAACTGTAAAAGAAGAAATGGGAAAAAAAATTTGGTTCGTGGGCTAAAGTCAGGTGTTCGTGGCGCGCGCTATTGGCGAGTTCAAAGAGCGGGTCGTCGGCCGCGCTGTGCGTGAAAGGTAAACGAGAAACGTCTTGCACCAAGACCATAGCGCATTAGCAAAATCGCGGATGCCGGGCAGTCAAACCGTATCAGGTAACGCCGCCGATTTTCTTCATAAATTACACCAAAACGAGTGAGCTCTTTTTCGAATTAATGTCCTGTCCACAAATGAGCTACAATAAGTGACAA
>JAJGQC010000428.1:0-120566 GCA_021014325.1 Plazaster borealis
TCAGTCTCTTGGTAAAAAATTGGGTGTTGCATCGTTATTTTTTTAATAAGGATTAATTTCAATCACATATTTTTTGAAATAACCATTCAATTCGGGGAGTAATGATGCTTGAAACAACTTGATGTTCCTGTGATGTCCTTCTGATGATTGCAGCTTTTTGTGATTACATCTACTTGAGGTGGCGGTTTCAATATCGGAAAATATCCTCAAAGTTTGTACAGTTTAGTTTTAACATCTAACCGTCTCCGGCACAACTCCTGCATCTGGTTGAAATTCCGGGCAACTTCGTCATGACCTCCATTTTCCAAGTTTGCAATTCAATGGAATTCACAGTCCAGTGTACTGCCAGCTTCCTTTATATAGTTTCAACTGCATAACCTCATTGGTGATCCGTCGTTACCCGTAACCCTGGGTGCGGGCCTATTACCAGGTGGTTCCACCCTAGGAAGATGGACCTGGGACATCGCGTGGGCAGGAGTGTCAGACCTGAAGTAGCCCCGAATGCTACCCGCTACCCGTACAAAGTTTTGTTTAAGTACTTTATCGATATGTGACTGAAATCATTTCTTATTTGATTTTTCAAAATTGCTGTGTGGTGATCATTATTGTCAAACTCTTAACAGTCAGGATATGTAATTGAAACATTTCAGACTCAAATAAATATGTCCCTTATTTTGGAACCAGGAATGAAACCATTTCAACAGCTCCAGTCTGTTATACATATTTGCAGTGAGACTAAATGTATTTCATTGCTAATATCTAACAGGTTTGTAGGTTATGAATTCACCATACAGCTTTAAAAATACATACAAAAGTAATGTTTTTAAAAATTGTATACCATGGAGGAGGACTTCTAATTATTTGAATCTCACCAAATCTTTTAATCTCAAAACTTGTTTTGAGTGCAAATATTGCACTAACATGTTTCAGTACTTGGAACTCTTAATCTATGGTTGTGACTGATGCGTTCTTCCTCCATGCATACAGCTATGTATCAATTAAATAAAACTACTCAAGTGGGATCCCACTTTTATACTTAAAAAACAGTAATACAATTGTAAAGCTAACTGGCATTTACAGTAGTGTACAGTTGTATTTCAAATACATGATTAGAATGTTGAAGCCTTAAATGAAACCATACTTGACTTATCATTTCAAACCACACACAACATTTGCGACTGAGCTAAGGTACAACAGTGGCTATTTTACTATTTGACTGAAATAGACTATTTGACTGAAATGATCTCAGGCAAAAGTAAAACTAGTTGGGAGCAGATATTCATGATTCTTTAGTGGCAGTCATACCTCAACCAATACTCTTCTGACCATGGCCACAAGATTCTGGGTGAAGTATACTATATGCACAGTGCTCGTAATCACCCGTGATAGCACAGTTGAATATGTACAATGTATGCTAGGATATTTTCACAGGGGGCATTGCTTTCAAGGGGGGAGGGCGCTACATGTATCTGTTGATGATATGCCAATGTCAAAGTCTATGATGATGATGATGATGTACATTGTAGGCCTAGGCCACATCATCTGATAATGGATAGGAGTCCTCCAAAGATCTGAATGGCAATTCAAGCCTGTATTCCGATGACCATCGCCACAAGAATCAAAGTCTGAAGTGCTCATTCTAATGCATTACAGCACTGTTGAACATGTACAATGTACATGGTAAGCCAATATAATGGCAATGCCCAAGTCTCTGATGATGATGTACAATGTAGACCTCATCATCTGAGAGTGAGGAGGAATCCACCATAGATCTGAATGGCAATCTCGACTCAAACCTGTATTCCGATGACCATCGTCACAAGAATCAAAGTTTGAAGTGCTCATTCTAATGCATTACAGCACTGTTGAACACGTACAATGTACATGATAAGCCAATATGATGGCAATGCCCAAGTTTCTGATGATGATGTACAATGTAGACCTCATCATCTGATGGGAGGAGGAATCCTCCATAGATTTGATTGGCAATCTCGATTCAAACCTGTATTCCGATGACCATCGCCACAAGAATCAAAGTTTGAAGTGCTCATTCTAATGCATTACAGCACTGTTGAACACGTACAATGACATGATGAGCCAATATGATGGCAATGCCCAAGTCTCTGATGATGATGTACAATGTAGACCTCATCATCTGATGGGAGGAGGAATCCTCCATAGATTTGAATGGCAATCTCGATTCCAACCTGTATTCCGATGACCATCGCCACAAGAATCAAAGTCTGGAGTGCTCATTCTAATGCATTACAGCACTGTTAAACATTTGCAATGTACATGAAAAGCCAATATGATGGCAATGCCCAAGTCTCTGATGATGATGTACAATGTAGACCTCATCATCTGATAGTGAGAGGAATCTTTCATAGATCTGAATGGCAATCTTGATTCAAACCTGTATTCCGATGACCATTGCCACATGAATCAAAGTCTGAAGTGCTCATTCTAATGAAAGATACCACTAGATTATGTTGATTGACATCCAATATCAAACTATAGGTCCTATTTCATTTTTCTGTATTCTTAAAATACTTATTTTTGACCCATTTTGTGATGACCGGCAATGCAAGAATCCGATGTGCTACCCACAATAGTTTAAAAGTGCCTGAGATCATCAACCAGTGGATAATAATCTGCTATTTTTGTTCCTCTTGTGTAACTTTTTGTGCACATTATTACATTCTTGTTGGTGATGACTAAAGCTCCATCATTATGAAATTAGATAGATAAATATCTGTTTTACACATGCAGCACTCGAGAATTATGCAAAGTATGGTTTCAAATGGTCTACAGAAAAAGAACAAATTGCTGACAACTTTGTCGGAACAGAGCATACAAATATGGAAAAGCCAAATTTCACGTAGTGTTTATATTCTGCAACAATGCAGAAATGAAATGCATTCCATATTTGTTTTATATCACTCACACTTGGATCCTTGTCATTTATAATTTTCTTCACAATAAGCAAAGAAATGGCATGAGAACTCGTCCACTCAAACTCTGAAAACTCTTTCAGAACACCTTCTGAACATCATAGAGGACTCCTTGAAGACCCCACCAACCTTGTCCACTTAACTTATTATTTTTTATATTAAATTCTGGAGCATATACCAACCAAATGAGAAGGATCTATGTGTGTGGTATACAAATATAATTAGTAATAAAGGCACTGGACATGTTTGGTAATTACCCAAAATATATATTAGCATAAAAACCTACTTGCAAACAAGCAACAGAGAGCTGTTGATAGGTTAAAAACATTGTGAGAAACGACTCCCTCTGAAGTTTTTGAGAAAGAGGTAGTTTCTCACTAAAATATTTGATTCTGAAAAAGGCCTGAAGTCTCTTTCAGGCATCTGAAAGCACACAAATTTGTTCAACAAAGGTGTTTTTTCTTTCATTATTTTCTTGCAACTTCGAGACCAATTGAGCCCATATGTTCACAGGTTTGTTATTTTATTTATATATTGGTATACACCAAGTAAGAATACTGGTCTTTGACAATAACAAAACGTGTCCAGTGCCTTTAAGCTATATAATACAATATTATTTAGATTTGTATTAAAAAGAGGTTTTGATAACTTTTGAGTTATTTTTTCAAGTGTCCTTTTAACCAGTTATTGAAGTGTTTACCAGATGACTTTATTGTTAAGAAACTGACAATTTTCTTCACTTAATTTCAAATATGAATAAACCACTTAAGGTATGGTCACATGTTGGGTTTTTTGAACCTCCTGCGCATAACGTACCAACTTCAAACAATGTAAAGGTAAATATTTTTCTTTAAAATTACAAAAGGTTCAAACAAGTTAAAAGTAAAAAAATAAATTTAGGAATGTACAATTAAAATATAAAATACAACTAAAAACAGATGTAGTGTTCTTTATGTTGGGCTTTAAAAAGAACAATTAAAGGAATCTTTAAAAAGTTGGTGCATTTCAGAGCTATCAATGTTTGTTATCCTATGTTATCACCTGACTACTATTTTTCTACTTCAAAAATTAGTATCTGTGACTTTTATTATTTTGATTTGTTTGAAAATTACATTATGTGTCACTTTTTTACTTCTTTGACATCCAAAAAGCAATCAGAATAGTAAAACATTGATAATTCTGAATGGCCCCCATTAGACTGAATAATTGTCGGAGCAATATTTGAAAAGTTTGATTGATTCAATTGGTGGCTGCATAAACAAATACGTTGTTTGACATGGTTTCTTTTTACCAGCAGATGTACTAAATTGAAAGTATTGTTTTGTTTACCTATTCATTTTGGAGTTTTTTTTCATGGTCTTGTTTCATTTGCACTTCTGCACCTCTATTATTGGCCCGAGACGCTGTACAAAGCAATCTAAATTATCACACAAGCCCGCAAGATTAATTGACAATCAGCAAACATGTATAGTATAACCTAGGTGTAAATTCCATTTACAAGGCTGAGTTGAGTTCCGAAGTATTTTCAATTAGCATGCCAGTTAGTTTGTTTGACAAAAAGGGAAAAAAATGCTCATGAAATTTTCTTCTCAAAATGTGCTTTAAGTTTTCGTTAATCCATCCTCTTTCTGGTAACCTTCTTAAAACTGCACAGAAAGTGAAAATAGTTTGAGGGAGAAAGATCTTCTAAGGTATAGGCCTTTCCTTATACGCATATTTGTAAACCTCATTATAAATTCAAGCCACTCTGCATTGATGAGGATTCAGAAGTGGCGTGTCGTGGTCGAGCGGTCGAGTTCACCAGACCCAAGCTCTGGTGTTGTCAGCAGCAGAGTGTGGTATTCGAATCCCGGTCGTGACACTTTCGCCTTGAGCAAGGCACTTGACTATAATTACTTCGCGAAAAGTTGGGAAGGTATTGCATTCTGCTCTACCAGCCAGGCTCCTAGTGGATGATACCCATGCCTACATCCTTCTGGACTGTGAAGGGGTAACCCTGTTTCAGCCAAGGAGAAGTTGGCAACGTGCCCCTGGTGACAGTTGATTTGGGTCGACAGCACAAATCAGTTAAGTGTAGCCCTCACCTATGAAGTGGCAATCCGGCCATGTGATGTTAGGCGATATCTCATAATTTTGTTTGTATAGAGATAGTTGCATAGGATATCTAGTGAAAAGGGTTCCAGACTTGTTTTTCCAAAGGGAACTAAGAATGAAGTGTGTAAAGTTGGCACATCAGGGACGCATTGGCATCGTTGGTACAAAGTAAAAACTCTTAGAATCAAAATGTGGTGGCGCCAAATGGAAAATGTATGCCCTGTACAATAACTGCAGTGTCTCATGTGCTCGGCAGAAAACTGTGAACAAAACTTTGGACGAACAAGTGAAGGATAAAGATGCTATGCAGGAACACAAAAATGTTGTATATATACGGGAAGTTGACTGCAGCCAAAAGCAATCTGCAGCAAGGGGATGCAGTTCTCGTAAAACAAACATGACAAGAAGAATTATTTATTCCTTTTAAAGTACACCCATATACTTTAGGTGACAAGATTGGACACAGTGTGACAGAGGGAGTGAAAGAAAACAGGAATAGTACACATGGGAAGAAGTAGCGACACACATTCCGACACCCCTATGTTCCGACACCCCTGGTAACCCATACAAACAAGCGAGACAGACAATTGAACGTCTTGGACAGCAATTGAGGGGAGAACTGCAAAAGTAGATAGTTTGATGGGGATGGGGATAGGGCCCACAATTTGCATGGCATAGTAGACATCCAATGCCTAACATAAAGAGATTGTCTGTAAATATAGGAGGTACAGCCTAGTTAGACAAAAGTTTCAAGAGTGAGACCAAATCAAACTAATTAAGCAATTCTTATCATAATAGGCCTTGTCGTGAACTAAGTCTCACAACCAGGAATTGTTGAAAGAGGAATTGGTACTTGTAGAGCTTTCTGGTTTTCACTTCATTATGTCCCAACTTTAAACTTGTTATGTCTGAATCCTTCACCAACATACCCACACACTGCATGTATAATGATTCACTTGTGAGGCATCCTTGGTGTCATTACCAGAAATATATAATAATAATAATAATAAAAGCACTTGCTGATAACTTTGATAACAATCTACACGGCACTATAGACATCCAATGCCTAAGAACAAATATTGTCAGTAAATATTCAAAAACATTACAGATCAGTAATGTCGCTGAAGGACAAAAGTTAAAAATCGAAACCAAGGAACAAAAATTAAGCAATTCTTGTCACATCAGGCCTTGTCGTAAACAAAGTCTCATCACCAGGAAGTGTTGAAAGATGAATTGGTACTCGTAGAGCTTTCTGGTTGTCACTTCATTATGTCCTAACTTCAAACTTATATGCATTCATCCTTCACAAACATACCTACAAGCTGTGTGTATAACGATTCATGTACTTGCTGATAACTTTGCTGGGGTAGAGCCCACAAACTGCATGGTATATAGACATTTGCTGCCTAACAACAAAGATTGGCAGTAAATATTCAAATCATTATAGGAGGTACAGATCAGTTATGTCGCTGAAGGACAAAGTTTCGAGAGTGAGACAAAGGTACACAGCTGAATGCACTGCAGCACCTTGTAAACCCTCAAGGCACCACATAAATCGGCCTCATAATTCTTAAATGCTTCTGTTTGTTAAAGAGCCTTTTGAATAACTTTTTGGGAGAGACATTCACTATATAAGACTATATATTATTTTATTTTTTATTATTGAAGGAAAAGTCTGCATTTTGATCTCATTTCATACACAGATGTTGGTAGCCTTAGATTAATTTTCATGCATTCATGTTTTTGTGGTGGGTTTGGTGTTTTGTTGTTTTATTGCAATCGCACAAAACTTATCCTAAAATCTAAAAACTACAACTAAATGAAACTTAACCTTTACCTAAGCACTGAATCTAAATCTACATGTACATCTAAAAACTACAACTAAGTAATGACCTAAAACTTCAATATTCACTAAACTCTAACCTTTGCCTATGCACTAAACCTAAACCTACAAAATCTAAAAACTAACTGAACCTTTACCTAAGCACTGAATCTAAGTCTGCATGTAAACAACTATATTGCACATATTATGTTTACAATTTTTAAAACTGGAATGAGTATTGTCAGTTAAAGAATGATGCAAATAAGATAATAAAACTGTAAAAAAACAATTGCACATATTAGGTTTAAAACTTTAAAAACTGGAATGAATATTACAAATGTTTAAGAATGATGCAATAAAAGGGTTTAAAAAAATTAATTGTAATGAGTTTTGTCAGTTACAAATTATAATATGTTAAAAGTTTTAAAACATTGCACGTAATCAGCGGCATAGCCGAGATATTTCACTGGGGCATTGCTTTTCAGTGGGGCCCAGCGGCCATGCTTTTTTAAAGGTGGGGTCGCTTTTTTCCCCGCATCATACTTCCAGTGAAAACAAATTCCACCGGCGTAATAACTCTGTTGGGATTCAAATCCACAACCTTTGCCAATCTAGAGCAGATGTCTTACCACGAGACTGCTGAGATTACCATTAGCTAGACGCAGTTCGAATTCTCTACATTAACAGCGGGCACCGGGGATAAAATATTTCGTTATACCCACAGAGTGATGTGAGAAAAGAACTATATACTCTGTATTTTTCCAAGTCCAGTGAAAACAGATCCACGGCGCCTGTGGATATTTTTTCACTGGAGCGCAGGTGCATTACTCAGTGGGATCAGACCCATGACCTTAGGCCCAGCTTGGCTACACCGCTGTACTAAAAATATTTGGATTGCACTTAAGACACTACAAAGTTAAAAACATTGCACTTATAAAAGTATTTGTATTGCACTAGAGATGATTGTATTTTAAATAATTTATTTCTATTGCACCTATATTGGACATTGCACTAATAAAAGTATTTGTATTGCACTAGAGATGATTGTATTTTATATAATTTATTTCTATTGCACCTATTGGACATTGCACTAATAAAAGTATTTGTATTGCATTAGAGATGATTGTATTTCACATAATTTATTTCTATTGCACCTATTGGACATTGCACTAATAAAAGTATTTGTATTGCACTAGAGATGACTGTATTTCACATAATTTATTTCTATTGCACCTATTGGACATTGCACTAATAAAAGTATTTGTATTGCACTAGAGATGATTGTATTTCACATAATTTATTTCTATTGCACCTATTGGACATTGCACTAATAAAAGTATTTGTATTGCACTAGAGATGATTGTATTTTACATAATTTATTTCTATTGCACCTATTGGACATTGCACTAATAAAAGTATTTGTATTGCACTAGAGATGATTGTATTTTACATAATTTATTTCTATTGCACCTATTGGACATTGCACTAATAAAAGTATTTGTATTGCACTAGAGATGATTGTATTTCACATAATTTATTTCTATTGCACCTATTGGACATTGCACTAATAAAAGTATTTGTATTGCACTAGTCGAGATGATTGTATTTCACATAATTTATTTCTATTGCACCTATTGGACATTGCACTAATAAGTATTGCACTTGAGAGGGACAGGGCCTTGTGTTTTGTAATGGATGGACCTCGGCAATCACAGTTTAAGACTTGGTAGACTTTGAGAATGATGAGCTTCATGCAGCCAATGAAGACACTGGAACCGACTCCATCACAGTCCAGATGAAGAAAACATCATCCATGCAATACCCGGGTCCAGAGTCAGGTCAACAGGGCTGAGACAAAACACATCCCTCAGGTCTCTCTAAAGAGACCAGCGAGTGGTAGCACCTTCAATTACTCCAATGCACAAGAAGTGTTGACCAAAGACCTGAATGAGGTGAAGACAGTTGATCCAGGTCTTCTCTCTCTTGAGAGGAACGGACTCCATGTAACTTCCAGGTGACTCAATGCCTGCAGAATCATGTCAGGAATGAAGTAGTCTATGCAAACTGCAGCCTAGCTGCTGGCAGATCATCTTGCGGGTGATGACTGTGGACTAGTGACCGAGAAATCATCCTCCCAGTCACCAATTGTCCCTTCCGATAAATGCTCCACAAAGACCCTGCAAGGCCATGAGCCAGCGGAGCCAATCGAAGGTGGAACGATGATCCAGTTGCCTTGTATATGACGCGGATCACATGTATTTCCAAAGAATCTGAGTCCTTGATGAGTTTCTCACATCCCTGCTTCCAGAAGTACGCCTCAAAGTACCCCATCGCACATGCAAACAAACATGCCACCCTCAAGGAAACCTCAACCCAAACAATTCAAACCCCTACACCAAGTGAACTTCCAAATGCTCAACACCAAACGGCATGGTAACAGAAAATCCAAATGGAAAAGGAAATGCTGGATTTACAGTACTGCTATTCCACACACAGAAGAGAGAGCAAAAGAGTAAATGACATCAAAGGATTCTCCCCAGCCAACCCAATCTCGGGTCTGGACTCATCAGCGATAAGCAGAGGCCGTGACAGAAGCTCGTTGCAAACGCGATGACTGAAGCGAACCACACACACTCTCAGCCCTGTGGATTGAAAGTGCCTCAGTAGTTCCCAGGAATAATGTACCAGTAAGAGTTATCACAATATATCCGGCAAACTCAAAGGGCCTGTATGTAGATTATTACCATTTTGAAGCATCAAGGAAGACAGCTGATGGAATGAAGCTATTGAATGTGTGTTCAACATAGAGATCAGTGGGGACATCAAGCTGTTACAAAACATACTATTATCTAGCATACTCTAAAGAGATTAACACATTGACGGGCCCATCAATGTGCCTTTCTCAAGACAGCTGCGACTAGATAAAGGTATGCTGGCATGCCTCTGCATCAGCTTAATGTGTGATCTCCATGTTAAACTCCCAGCCAACAGCTTCATTCCACCAACAGCCTTACTTGACACCACAAAACAACAATAAAGTACAGACAGGCCCTTTGACTTTACTAAATATATCATAATAAGTCTTACCAATACATCATTCCCAGAAACTAAAGAGGCACTTTCTCCCCCCAGTTCAAAAAGTGCAGTTGAACGCCAGCCACGTTGTAGGTAAGCCCCATCCTTTCTCAGATTACCCCCGAAAAGTCCTCTCCAAGAAAAGGCTAACCAGAAATTCACCCGTGATGCCACTCACTCCTCATTTCTCCCCCTGGCATAAGAATAGTCAGGACGTACCATCATTGCCCTCCTCCTTTCAGATAGCCCTCACCACACCTTTCCGTAGAAGCAGTGTTGGCATTCAGTTGCCCACTCAATGCAGAAATTCTCACGGTTCCAGCTGAGCCCCCCGATCATGACACATTCATTCACACATGAAACAAAGCACCCTCAGTATACTCCCTTTGGCAAGAATGTCAGAAACGCAAGAAGCAAACAGATTACGATGAAAAGCCACGCCATCGTTGTCATCATACAAGACAACTGCACACATCCCTCCACAATCTCAAGGCTCTTAGCTCATGCACCCTCAGGCGTCAGAGGGCCACATTTACCGGCAAGGTCCAACCAGCACCTGGCGGTGATTTCTCTAGGCCACGAGTCTCACAGACACCCCCGCAAGTATGACCTGCCGGCAGCTAGGCTGCAGTTTGCTGACCACCCCACTCTTGGCATGATTCTGCAGGCAGAAAGTCACATCGAAGCCCATGGAGTACGTTCGTCTCACCAGAAAGAAGGCTTGGATCAAGGGCCTTCACTTCATTCAGCTCGATGATCAACACATCCTGGACATTGCAGCAATTGAAGATGGTACCAGAGGCTGATCTCTTTAGAGTGTTTTAGAGGAATGTATTTTGGTCTCAACTCTGTCTCTTTCCTAACTCTGGCTGCATTGCATGAATAGTGTTTTCTTCAAACGAATCTGTGATGAAAAGGGTCTCCTGATGCCCTCACTAACCACATACGACACTCATCATTTCAAAACAGATGTTTTCCAAGTCCCCAACCACCCACCCTAATGTTTAATACAATCTGTGTTTCTCAATGTAGTTTTTGCCGAGGTCCCGGTTGTGCTTTAGGCCTTGGGCTGGCATGGGCAGGGGCGACCACTCCCTGGGATAGTTCGAGCATAACTATCCTGCTACCTCCAAGTTAAAATTGACAAAATAATTCACCTTCTTTCATTAACCGGCAGCTAATAGAAAGTGGGAATCTGCAGGTATTTATCGAACCAACCTTATCTTCTAAATCCCAGTTGTTGAGACATTCAATTCTAGCAATTTCTAGTATAATAATGGAAAAAAGTATTTTAAAATTTCTAAAACTTATCTTCATAATTTACAAGATTTTAAAAACAGACAGTTAAAATTTTTAAAACTTATAAGTTTTAAAGGATAAGACTGTTTCATAATATTTTAAACATGAATCACTTATTACAAAATATTGATTAAAATGCATTATTAATAAACTTGTGAAAGGAATAATCCATACCAAAAAGCTATGAATCGGCTTGGAAAATACAAGCTTCATAGAATCAGATAACTGTTTTATGTTCTCTTAATAGACCCCTTGCATACGACGTCGCGGTCACAAGTCCAAAACAGAACCCTGACTGAGGTCAATGAAGACTAGCTATAATTGGTTGAGATTGTACGTGGTGTGTACATGCATGCACATTTCCATTGTTTGAACTCAGGGATGGCGGCCTACGCAAGTGGTCTGTTTATACATGTATGTTTTTGTGTAACTGTTCTAATTTTCCTACTTTAGTCAAATACATAGAGTTGCACTATTAAATTAATGTTTAAGATCAAATATAATAAGATTCTATTCATTATTGTGCATTTTAGTCTAACTATTACCATGTCTTAATTGATAGCTGTTACTAATACCACAAATTTACAATTGCATTCCCAGGTTAAATATTCTTTTCATTTCACACTGCACCATTAAAAGTGGTCAAACATGTTGAAGTATCTATGTAAGCTTGTTTGTGACTGGCATTGGCAGGGGCGATCACTCCCTGGGACAGTTTCAGCTCAACTATCCTGCTACCCTAAAATAGGCTATTTAAAAGTAAACAAAAATTAAGTGCTTTATAACTTCATGAAGTTGTAGGCATCGGTTAAAATTGGTTAAATATGTAAAAACTGAAATCTGAATTTAAAAAAATGGTTTTGTACCATGTGTGCTACTTCGTGAAGTTGGTGACGAATTATATGTAAGCCTGTTTGGGTCTATGACTGGCATGGGCAGGGGCGATCACTCCCTGAGATAGTTTAGGCTCAACTATCTTGCTACCCGGCAGTATTTAAACAATTCTAAAAAGTGATTCAATTATCCTGTAGCTTTCAAAACACAATCCTCTTAATTCAAGCTGGGACTTTTATTCTTAAAAATAGTATATATTTTAAGATGATAGAAAGCCAAATGAAATGGGAAAGATTGTTCCCCCAAAAATCTAAATACTTGTATTACTTATTATTATTGTTGTTATTTTTTTATATTGAGTAAGGTGTATCGCAAAGCAGGTATTTTAAGCTAGGGCTCGTAATGGATACTTTGACTTTCTTTGTAATGAGGAACCTTGGCAATCATAGATGAATGATACCCGGAGATTGTTGACTTCGTAAGTGAGAAGCTTAAGGCATACAATGATGAAGAGACTAGCAAGTGGTAGCACATTTAAAAACCACAATGTATATGATACTAACTAGTTGATTTTAGTTAGTTAAAACAACTTCATGTGATGGCATTAATGATTGTTAAAAATCAAATAATTGTTAAAAACCAAAAACTAATTAGTTTTGAGGAAACAAAAAACTGTGCCATAATATAAAATGGAATCACACATGAAAAACTACTTTCTAAAAATGTTATAAATTATTCCATACACAAATCTATGAAAGAGCTCTAAAAATGCAAACTTAAAAAAAAAACCATATAACTCTTTTGTATTATCTCAATTTAGGCAATGACATTTTACAACATATCTCCACAGGATGAAAACTTCCTAACTTCCTAATTTCAATTTTTTGTTTTGAAAAAGCAATTATTGTCATTAGTCTTATGGGGGCTGGCAGTGCAGGGGTAACCCTGCTACCTACCCTTCACTATGAAAATTGTGAAACGACATTACATGCTTTATAAACTGGTACCTGTTGCACATTGGGTAATTTCAGCTATTTTTTTAACCTTTGCAATCTCGTCTAAATTTGGATATCTTAGTTTTAAATATAGAAATGTAACTATAGCTATATGCACTTCCTGATTCCTTGCACTAAGCTGTTACACTACAAGACCACAACAGCTACATTTGCTTTTCTAATTTGATGGTCTGTTCTGGCAAAATCACCTTGGCTAGTACAGTAGTAGTAACAGCCTTACTTTTTGTAATGGCATAACACTTAACGATCTGAAGATCTTTTCTAGTATAATGTTCTCTTATGATAGTCTGTCCTAGTATAATTGCCTGGACTATTAAGGCTCAACTTTTGTTCCTAGGACTCACTGGTCCTTGATACATAACGTTACGGTAGGCTTTATGCTGGTTTCCTTAACAACACTAATAAGATACCTTAGAATATGTTTGCTGTGATGGTATCATATTCTGTCCAATAGCAAACTAATCATGGCTAGTAATCTAGCTTATGTGCGATGGAATCACTGTCCTTAATACACACATATTCTGTAGGATACAGAATTGTTTAGGAATTGATACTATGGTTGCAGAAAAGACTTCATAGTCTCTCTCAGCACAAACATATTGGCCTAACCCTTGTGTGATGGAATTATTGGTCCTTCTGATACACAACATTTCAGTAGGCTTCATTCTGGTATTCCTTGTCCACACTTTAAGATCTCAAGTTCTTTCTTACTGAATGTATGTTTTTTCTAAGGGTCATAGCAAATCCATCTTGGCTACAAATGGCCTAAAGTTTGTGCGATGGAATCACTGGTCCTAACATACACACATTTTAGTAGGCCTTATTGCTGGTGTTTCTTATCCACACACTTAACAGATCTTAAGATCTTTCTTACTACTTGGAGGCCCCTATGTTTTTTTATGACTTGTGGTCTGTCATAGCAAAACTGTCTTGGCTACTAGAGACCAATTTTTTGCGTGCGATAGAATTACTGGTCCTTGCTATATAAACATGATTAGAAGCGTCATGCTTGTATTCCTTATTCATACTCAAAGATCTCAAGATGGTTTTTACAAGAAAGATAAAATATGCATGGGTTTTTTCTCATGATTTCTTTGGATGTTGTTGCAAAACCATCTTGACTAATTTAAGGGCCTAATTTTTTTCCAATGGACTCGTTGGTCCTTGATATACAAGTTTCTAGTGGGCTTCATTCTGGTCTTCCTTATACACACTAAAAGATCTCATCATCTTTGATACTATCTTTTCTCTAATGACTTCAAGGTTCAGTCTAAAAACATCACCCTGACTAGTATGTGATTATATGTTAACAATAAAAATGGGCCATTCATCTTGAATGGACTTACAAGGCGATGCTGTATGACTTCTGCAGAACCATTTACAAAATGTCAACACTGACTGTGATGACCAAGTCCTAACATAGGAATGGTAGATGTTACTACAATTGGATCCCATTTCTGGATACAATCTGCACTGACCTCATTCCAATCTTCTTCTTGCAAGCTTGAGTGCAGATCAGACCTTGACACATTAAGGATGATGCATGACTTCCCATCAAACAAGAAACACATCAAGATGTTCAGCGAGCATCATCATGGTAGTTCAACCACATCTGCAACTAAAGTATAAGAACTTTCTTTCAATGGGCCAGCTGCGATGTTTAACATTTCCTGCAATGAACAAGACTTTAGCCTTGGAGAGGCAGTTATAACAACAACCATAAGAGATGATCACTGAAGCCGCAATCGATACTTTGGTAGTAGACAAAAGTCTGCACTTGCATTGATTGTTATATTACATTACTCATGTGATTGACAATTATGGATGAAATCCACACTAACCTGATACCTTTTCTTCTTCTTGTGGGCTTGAGTGCAGACTCAACCATGGCAAACTTGACAAAAATGTTTTCGCATCACACAAGCAGCACTAACAAGGAGATCACACAAGGTTGTCCAGCAAGCATCATGGTAGTATAGAAAGCACGCCAGGAACGCTACACAAAATATTTAGCTTTCCTGTTGATAAAAATGAATCTGAGACGTGTTATTGAAATGAGTCAATTTACAATTTCTTATACTGATACAAACAAGACCTAACCAAGGAACGACAGTTATAACAAAAGCCATCAGTAATGATCACTAAAGCTGCAATTGATACTTTGGTAGTACACAAAGGTGAGCACTTGCATAGACTTACAGATTAATGATTCATGTGGATCACGACTATAGATTAAAATTTGTCCAGTATCTGTTTAGATTTTTAACATGACTGTGATTAACATGACCTTTCACATGAATGGCAGTTCTAACAGTCACAAAAGATGAACACTGAAGCAGCAATGATTCTTTGCTTGTGCACAAAAGTGATTTACAGATTCAGAGTATTTATAATGGATGACAGTTATGGATGACAGCCACTCTAACTGGATACCTTCTTTATACTGGAGGTTACCAGCATTAAAGCATTACAATTTAGTCATACATACATGTATGGAAAACAATACATCAGAAAGCTCACCAGCACATTTGATGACAGTAACGACATGAAACTTTCCAAGACGTTTTTACAGCAACGTCAAGTCAGTGCTGCAACATGGCTCCGAGTGCTGGAGAGTGGTCAAGAAAGACATGAACAAAATCAATGCCTTCTAAAACACCTGCTAAAACACAAGAACTGCAAAATGTATTGGTTAAATAAGATCAGAAATAAAAACCAGTGTAATAAGACAGGCTGCACTTGCATCTCTCTTGTGATCAAGATGTGCAGATTACGATGGCTTGGTCATGTTTAAAGGATGTCCCCAAACAGAACACAGAATTGAACTTCAAGGATCTTCAGTAAAAGTTGACAATCAATCCATATTTTGTGTTTTCATTAGTTTTCATGAGAATATCTCCTCGTTCTTAAGTACTATTTTTATCTTCAAATTACAGGAATGAACTCAGTCAGTTTTCAGCAAAATAATTTCAATTAAAATGTTGCAAATGTATAATAATTTATAATATTCACACTCACCAAGGAAGCAGCAAACTATCAGAGATGGGGTTCTCTGCATGGGGCTGTATAAAATGCCATCATAGCTTCCTGGATATGCCTTTACCCTTTGAAGTATAAAATTTATAAAGAAAACTTAAAGCACTGGCCATGAATTTGTTACCAAATATGAATTAACTATTAATACAATATTGGAAGTGTTCAGAGACTTGTTTGTTTTACAATGTCCAGACCGGCATTGGTAAAGCAGTCCTTAAATAAAAGCAAAGTAAAGTTTGATAAACTTGCCATAAACCTTTTTCTTCATTGTCTGATGGTCTAGGGTTTGTTTATACAGTTAATAACATTTTCACGTACAAACCATACACTTTTTTCAGGACCCCTCCTTCCTCAACTAAAAGTGCACAAAAGATAAATTTGAATACTTTCGTGCTATTTGGTGTTTGTAAGTGCAGAATGCTGCAGTAAGCAGAGCCAGAAGTTGGGCCCGTCTGAGGGAGAGAAATTACAATTATACAGCCCATACAATATCTTGATTTCACCGATAATTCATGGATGATAGCTTGCACTTGATTCTAATCTGCAAAGATTTGTAAAAATCAATGAACTTACTGTGAGTTTAGCCAGCAAGTGCTAGCATGATACAAATTTACAAAGTCAGCATTTTATTTTAAACTACAAAGCATTAATGGCTGCAGACAGTCCCATGCCCCACCCCCAGTGCAAAGTTTTTACTTTCAAAGGTGTCATGGAAGAGCGGTCTATAGCGTCGAACTAAAGTTGGCGGAGTGTGGGTTTGAATCCTGATCAAAGATGGCAAAATCTGGAGGGGATGGGGTGCTCCCCTCTGGTCCAAAAAGTAGGGTGTATAACCCCCCTGGGATTTAAGTCCATATTGTGGTCCCCTGAAATGAACATACCCAATTGAACTATCATTCTCTTGGAGGAACTTAAATGCATTGATGCTGATGGACGTGAGCCTTGCAATCACTGGGATGAAAGTTCATAATTGTCACCATATTTCTAAAGAGAGTGTGTCAGTGTTTGCTCTATGGTCAGTGCATCATCAATGCTAATTGACAAGAAAGAGATTAATAATATCTGTGCCCAATTTCATTTACTACTGAACCAACCAAACCTTTGATTTTTAACAGTTTTCTGTCACTGTCAGTCAATAACAGAAGGGGGCATAAAAAGTAAAAATGTTGATGAAATCTCCAGTTCAAAATTTTAATTATGAAAGTCCAAGTAATGGACCATGGCTCATACAGTGCATCCGTGGGGCTACAGCACGTCAAAGACCCCATGATAAAATCCTTCATCTCATCATGGAGGTAGGAATTCCAACCTCCATGATCTCATCGACAAACTCAAGTGATATGAATTGTTGAGAAAGGTTGGGCTCGATCAAACAGGATCAGTAATTGAAATAGATTGTTTTGAGTATGGGATGTTAATTGTTAGCAATTGTATTACTCCCACTTACTTGGGAGTCGTGTCTCTTTACCGAAAGACCGCAACTGCACAACGTACGGCTACACTGGGCTACGGGGGCTCCAGTGAACTACAGCCCGGCTACATGAACAGTCGCCACACGTAGTGACTGTAGTTTGAGGTAGAAGTGTGAACCGTTCGTTCGCAGAAGTGCCACTGCCAGTGGTTTCACGGAAGTGTATTTTGACAGAAATAACACAATTAAAAAACAAAGAGTTACCTTAAAAATCCGCACTAAATCCTGATGTTCTCGGGTGAAATTTAGATTAGTGTCATGCGGTCCATACAACTTTTACAAGCATGACAAGATGGCGGCTGCAAAATCGGACATAAAGAAACCCAGTCCCGCCTAGCTCATGTGAAACCCTACCAACGGCGGCGGCACAAACAGCATAACAAAACATTCTTTGAACTCAAACTACTGTGGCGCGCAGCCACCTGGTTTACGAACAGAACACCTTTTCATGTGAGAGGAACGTGCAGCTGGCCGGTTGGCAACTTACGTAACACCGTCTAACGGCTGCCTCATCCTCATTTCCAGGCCGAGTGATCGATCTCGCAGCACCATTTTCCCGCAGCTTGCTTTGCTCGCTAATCAGAGTTGTTTCAGCACATCCCTGCCAGGGGTTAGTGACGAGAGGTATCGAAACGGCGCGCTGCCCATGGTAGCGAGGCTGCTGCGCTGTTGAACGGTATGGTAACGGTATCGCAAACTGTTATTTGAATAATGCAGACGACAGGGTTCCAGCCGCATATCTGTAGATGCAAGTTGCAGTGAACCAACGTCTTCTACCAATTCTTTGACGAAGAAGACAAAGTGATGCTGGAGGGTGCCATTGTTGTGAAACAGGTGGACCTTGCCTATTTATTTGATGAGTTTATCATGTGAATTTTGATTTGACTTCTGACCTTCTTGTCAGTTATTGCCTGTGCCCCGAAAACAATTGAGGATTAAAACCATCACGAGAAGTTAACCTATCGACCTGACATTTCTGGTCTTTTTTTCTGAAATCAAATCTGAAATAGATTTTGAGTTGAATTTCTTGTTCTCTTCTAAAAAAACACTAACAAACAAATTTCTGATACTGTCTCAAAACAGAAACAATCTGACCTCTGGTCCCACTTTTTCCGAACCAAAGTTAGAAACTTCTCTATTTGAACTGATGCACAGACCAATCCTACGTGTTATTTCTTGTTTTAAATTGACGTCTTTGTGTCTTTCTTCTATTCTAACAACTGATTCTGAAATGAGTGATTTCTTAAATGTTTGGAATTAATGAGTGTCTATAAAAGAAATCTTGACCTATAGTGCCAGTGATTTTCCCCCAAATCTTCTCAAAGAAGGACTTCGCATATCAACTCCAAACTTGATGTGTGGATTGGACTTGAGATTCCCCAGAAGTCTATTTTTGTTAACCCCCTTGTCTAATGTCAAGGTCATTATGGCTAAAACAAAAGAAATGTTGTCCAAGCGGCAATAACTCAAGATGAGATTAATCTCAGCGGGGCATTTGTGTTTGTCAACACACCGTTCTTGTTTCAACTCTGGCCCAAATTTAAATAAAATGCTAAACTTGCCCATTTTTAATTTGTTCACTTTCTGACCCAAATTTGAAAAAAATGCTGGACTTGCCCCTTGTTTAAATCTTTGACCCGAATTTGAAAAAACATGCTGGACTTGCCCCTTGGTGTGAGTATACCACTCATCTTATATACCGCCCTCTAGTGACAACTTATAATGTATAAAGCCACTCAAGTACTAAAAAGCATTACATGTACTGAACTTTACCCAAAGAGTTCTAAACAAGTCAAGTAGTCATTGTCTCTTTCCTTTGAGTCTCAATCAGTATCAACCCATATCACCCCTTGTGGGTTTTTTCTTCAATATTTGGCCCAAATGTGATAAAAATGCTTGACTTGCCCATTGCAATCTATTCACTTTCTGACCCAAATTTTATAAAAATGCTGGACTTACCCCCAGTAAATTACTCAATCGGCCTAAATTGATAAAAAGCTCAATGCCACCCCCTGTGATTTTTTCAATATTTGGCCCTTATTTGATAAATGCTGGACTAGACCCTTGTGATTGTTTTTGGCTCAAATTTGATAAGAATGCTTCAGTAACCCTCTGAAATTGTTTCAGTATTTGGCCCAAATTTGATAAACTGCAGGACTTGCTTGCCAATTGTGATTTTTTCAACATTTGGCAAAGAATTGATAAAAACTGCTGGACTTGCCCTTTGTGATTTTTCCAACTTTTTTGTTCAGAATTCCTCCATGACACAACCCACCATACAGCCCCGCCCTCCCATCTCAGACGTCTAATCATCTAATTTGACAACAATTATTGTATAGCAATATCACTGTTCAAATTTTATTCAATTAAAATTTTCTTTATTAAACAGCAGTATTATACACAATTCGTGAAAAAGTTCATGTTAAGATGATGATGGTGGCGAGTATAATGTTACTTTTTTCTATTATATTATATCGTTTACAAATGAAGTAAACAACTTAATACACCACAATGATTTACATTTGGCTCAAGTTTTTTCTCATTATTTTGAAGTCTTCCAAATTATATAGCATAAGAAAACCTGTAATTGTTTTATATCTCCTTTCCTAGACAAATTTACACCCCAAAACATGCAGTGCAGTGCTCTCCTTTGTTATACTTTCCCCATCATCTTTAAAACTTTTGTAAATAATTATTTCTTAAATACCAAATTCCCAATAGGCTTATAGGGGCTGTGTCATGATCCAAGCAGCCTGTGGCAGTACATAGAATTATTAACTCTAACCAGAGCTGTGTATTGAGAGAGTTGCGACAACTTGCGATTAGAAGCCATTTTGTCTCCAAAAAATGCATTGGCGAATACAGGGTGCCAGACTAGTCTGCCCATTGGGTTGTGCTGCATTTGGGAACAAAATGGCGTCCAGCAACCACGTGACCGGAGAAAGCTGGTCCCTCCATGTCGCAACTCTCTCAATATACGGCTCTGACTCTAACCCAGTAACTACCCCCTCTTGGGCGCTCTCCATAGATATGATACGGAGGGAGGGCGCAGTGACTGGGTGAGAGTTCAGTCCTGCTTTGATCATGACAGCACAGCTCCTTTAAAGGCACTGGACACTATTGGTAATTACTCAAAATAATTGTTAGCATAAAAACTTACTTGGTAACGATCAATGGAGAGCTGTTGATAGTATAAAACATTGTGAGAAACGGCTCCCTCTGAAGTAACGTCGTTTTTGAGAAAAAAGTAATTTCTCAGTAAAATATTTGAATTCATTTCGAGTGAGGTCTCGAAATCACATCTGAAAGCACACAACTTTGTGTGACAAGGGTGTTTTTTCTTCCATTATTTTTGCAACTTCGATGACCAATTGAGTTCAAATTTTCACAGGTTTGTTATTTTATGTTGAGATACACCAAGTGAGAAGACTGGTCTTTGACAATTACCAAAGGTGTCCAGTGTCTTTAAACCTATTTATAATGCATCAATAGACTGTGCAAGTCTTGCTCATATTCGAGACTCCGGGACCACTGTGGTCCCAACCATATGGATTTTGTTTCATCAATTATTTTAGTTTAACGTAGTTTATGGCCATGAAAATTATATATGATGTTGGGAATGTAATACTAAGTGATAAACAATATGAAAACAAAACTAATTCAACAAAATAACGAAGAAAACCCGAGAATAAGACTTGACCTCCGTTACCGGTTCCTTGTAAAAAACTAAGAATGCTGCCCAACTGACAAGCATGTTGTCATTAAACCTATGTGACAGCACACACATTCGGGCGCGATTGGCAAATGGGGTTTCTAACATTAAGCATCCTTACCCAAGTTTTAATTTGGTTTTAACGTTAGTTTGAACAAATTATTTGTATTATACAAAAATTGAAAAAAAAATTATAACAAGTTGCTATGGGTTTTTTTATTTTCAAAATTTTTGTATAAATATAATTTTAAAAGAAGATCTGATTTCATAAACAAATTATCGTCTTCGTTCAAGTTTTTTTTCTTGTTTCCGATATGTGCGAGACTTGCAAAGTCTATAGTGCGCGCAAATAGATGGACATGGCAATTTTTTGTTCACTTAATACAAATGCTGAAAACAGTAACCTAAATGCTATCTGTATATTTACAAGACAAAATCCAAGTTACATAAGCATTAACACAAGCAGTGTCCAGGGCCTATTAAATCGCCCCCCATTTTCAGACAATGCACTATTTATAATGCATTTGTACGACACACCACATGACCATAAAGTGACCTTTGTAAAAGTTTACAAGGTGACAAAAATATCAGCCTTGAACTTTTGCATGCCTTGACTACGGCAGTTTTTCTTTAAGAAGTAGTAAGTTAAAGCTTAAAATGTACTGCATGTATACACATTATTAATACAGGGCACAGCTAGGACGTTCATCAGTAGATAATGCTTATTTTCTTTGGATGCATGTTTTGTTTTGAACACGTGCCTTTTCAAACAGTCCTCATTGGCCCATACACTTATAAAACGTCGGCTCATTAATATTAAAGGTCGTTTGGATGCATGTGAGTGCATTGCCGCAGAATTTACTCACATGTTGAAATGGAAAGGCAAGATTTCACTGAGTGATTATATTCTGTGACAATGCACAAACAAAATGCATTGTTTTATATAGCACAAAAACAGATCCTTGACATAGAAACTCGTCCACCCCACACTTAAATTAGACAATTCTAGAACTCCCTAAACAACATGGACAACTCCGTGTAGACACCAACCTTGTCCGGCGTGCCGTGACACGACCTGGTTTTGTTGGGACGAACAGACGGGAATGATTATTTTGGAAAAAGTTGCTGCGAAGTGTCCCAAGCGTCATATATTTATCAATATGGGACTCATATATTAAATTTTGGAGGGTCAGTAAATACATGCCAAGATAAAGTAAGACACGTGAGTGATGTGTGTTCCACCATTCAAATTACAAGGATCTATGTGTGAGATATATTTGATAAAAGAATTTGACCAACAATCGAATGCCTATCCAATAAATATTATTTCCATAATGCATGCAGAGGGTGGGAAGGGACTTTAACAACAACAAAACCATGTCAGCAGAGCACATTAACAGATAATCTACAACATATATTACTCATCCAAATTTGCCACTTTCTCTTCTTAAAAAAAAAGAAAAAAAGTTCTCAACTTTTAATAAGGTAGGAAATATAACCTCTAAGTGACAACCTACCAGTTAGGTAGAACTGATGTACCTTACCATTTAAAACACATGTTTCTGTTGGCTAAATAGGTTGTTATGTTTAATTACAAAAATACTGTACACAAGATTCAGTTACCAAAAATATTCATATAAATTAAAAACTTACTGTTATGTCCTTTTATTAACATGTTAAATTGTAATAAAATAATAAAAACAAATGATACAGTTTTACATATTTTGTTTGTGATGAGTCACGTTAATTTCAACAGTTCTATAGATATCTTTGATTCAGAATTTTTACAAGCTGATTTTTGTTGACCCCTTTTGCCTGCTCCAAAAAATATTTAAATTTGGCTTTCATCAGCCATTGGAAGAGAGCCTGTTACAGAAATAAGTTATAATTATTATTACAAACTCACTGAGTAAGAATTGCTGCTTTCCGTAATGCTTCCACGGCCAGTTGGACCTTCTCATTTAGCTTGGAGGGGTGGTTCAAAAGATGCTGTAGATGGGTAACTTCCATTTCTAACAGCATACCTTGTGGGGAAAATACAATGTCCCTGCTGTTAGCAACTGCATACTATTAGTTCTCTTGAAGTAATATTAAAAACCCAAAACTAACCCTGAACCCAAATTCCTATGAGTACAATTCGATGGAGTGAAAAACTACGGAGTTCTGGAAGTGCCATCTGACATGTTAAGATCCTGAGATAATTTACGGCAGGATTATAATATCCTAAAGTAAGATGTCGTCTCTGGATATATTTTATCTTAGGATGTCAACATCACTCACGAAAGTTTGACTTCCGTCGACTTCCCGAGATAAATTATCTCAGGATGACGACATCCTGAAAGTAGGATGTCAACTTCCCGAGATAGTTCATCACGGGATGGCAACATCATGAAAATTTCAAGAACCCAAGTGGGAAGACAACATTCTACTTTCAAGAAGTCGTCATCTCGAGATAAATTATCTTGGGATGTCTTCATCTCATGTTTATGATGTCATCATCCACATCATGACAATTTCAAGAACCCAAGTGGGTAGACAACATTCTACTTTCAAGATGTCGTCATCTCAAGATAAATTATCTTGGGATGTCCTCATTTCATGTTTATTATGCCATCTTCCTGCTGTAAATTATCTCAGGATCTCAACAAGTTCAATGGCACTTCTAGAGCTCTGTAAAAAACGAAGTACAAATGTCTTTCTTTGATCAGTGTTGTGACTTTAGTTCCATCTACAGTGACCCTCTATTAACCATTACCTTGGAGTAGGTGACCAGACATCACATGCCTACAAGATGCTTTATTGTTCTTACAAGAACTGATAACAATTGTCTTGATTTACCTGTGATCTTTGAGGCAAGTTCTGGATGTGTGTCTTCTATCTTGGAGTATAACTCCTCCCCTAACTCTTGCCTCTCTTCATCAATCTGAACCTGGTAGCTGCAAAATAAATTGCATATTATTCATAAATGCAATGTCTAAAAACAATGGCAAGTTGATTGCAATCTGAAGGGGTTAAATGAAGAATTAACATTAAGGGTAGCCCATGCCCATGTAACATCAGTGGCCGATCCAAGGGTCTAAAAGGTGCACAACACCTGGTAAATGACCCCCAGCCCCCTTGCCATTTGACTCTCTATACTCGCCCTAAGGGTGTGCTGATTAATTTGGGTGCATACACCGAGGGCGATGGCAAGCCCCGTCTCTCTTGTGATAAGTGTCCTTGGTTCTATTTTTTCATGCATTCAAAAACACACAGAGAATACAGCTATCAACATCCCACCCGGAGGAAGAAGCACCTATGGTGAAGTAACTGGCTTATTCTAAGTCAATATCGTCACCGACGCCACGAACTAGCAAACACTTAGATACCAGTAAAAAGTAACATTCGGAGAAAACAGCATTTAAAGTTGAATGCTTTTTAAAATCAATCTTTCCTACAAAATTTCAGGGTATTTTCAGGGTATTTTCAATTAGTTTTCTTACAGAGGAGACTTGCATTGAACTTCATACAAGCATATATGACGCTTTTTACTGCTATTCATCCTAAATTAATAAGCAATAAAGTAAGAAAGGTTTGCTTTAGTTCATGGCGTTGAAAATTTACGAAAAATATACATTTTTCCGTTTTCACAAACTAACACTATCCAATGTATTACAATGCGTGTTTGTCAGTTCGTGAAAATGTGCGCGCCCTACACACAAAGTTTGTGGCATAGAAAATTGTCAGTTTCGGTGCAAAGTTGCAATGCCTAATTATCGTAATTAAAAAAGTAAAGCTCCTGAAGCGTTAAAACTTCATTAACATGTAGTCCTCGGTTAACATTGTTTAAATATGGAAAAAACTGAAAACTATAACAAGAGTGGTTTTGTACACTGTGTGCTAGTTCATGGCGTCTGTGACGATGTATAGGATTCAAACTGCCTTTAGCTACCGGGCTAGCTCAGTGGTCCAGTGTTAAGACATCTACTCTAAAATGGCACAAGGTAATGGGTTCAAATCCCACCCAAGTAATAATTATGCCTGTGAATTTTTTTTCTTCACTGGACTCCGGAAAGTACTGAGTATACATAGCTTAAAACACAACTTGTGCTGTATAGGTAAATCACGATTAATATTCATTTACTCATTTCCACTTAAATAGTTGTGAGATGTGGATTGACACAGGCCTGGAATTTCATCTTTGAGAGGGCAAGGCCATTTTAATTTTGCGAAGGAAAATCTTATAGTCTATGGAAAACTTTTGAAGGGGCACCAAGGCCAAGACCCAGGGCAACAGAGGCAATTGCCTTTGGGTCACCATATAATTCCAGGCATGTTGGTACGTTTTGGTTGTAGTGAGCCATTAGATGACATAAGCGGTTCATACCCATCATGTTCATTGAGCAGCGTTGCTGTTGCTTTCTGCACAGCTTGGTTCAACTCCTGAGGTGAAGAGAGAAGATTCCGAATTGAGTCTGGGTCCAGTTCCAGCAGCATCCCTTGAAGATTAAGATCAAAACTTAAGTAACTGGATGATTAAACCCATGCTAGTCAACGATGGTTGGACTATAGTCCAGTCGACAATTCGCAACCAGCATAAAATCGAGGTTGGTCACATCACTGGTTACCAATAGCTGTTTAATAGCACAGTGCAGAGGACAAATTATCAAAAAAATTATAATATTGATCTGAACGCCATTTGATTGAACCCTTATTGGCACAAAGTTTTAAGGGCCTCTAGGACTTCTGAATCCGTACTAGTTAATCCTTACCTGTGACTTTGGCGCAGTGTTGAGCATCAAGTTCCTGTGCCTTGAAGAAAAGTTTCTCTCCCAAATTATCTTTATCATTCTCATCTAGAACAGATAAGTATCCCTCCAACAGATAAGTATCCCTCCCCACAAGCAGAGTTACTACAAAAAGAGTTTGAAACAGAAAATGAATTGTACAGTTTTAGGCTATTTTGGTGTTTGAACATGTCAGTGTTGCTGAATACATGCATGGGCTGTGGTGGTGTTTAAACATTTTTATACAAAGGGTGGACCTGAGAACAAAAGAAGTCCACATAATGTAGGGACTTGAAACACTATGTGGACTTACAAACGTCCACACAGTATTTTTAACAGAATATGTTTTTTCTTAAGTGCACCCCAACAAAGGAATGTCCACTGAGTGTATGCAACGCAGATGTGTGTAGTGTTGTGCGCAGGTGTGTGAAGCTATCTAGGTAGGTGCATGTTAGTATTTTGCATTCTTGAAATCTATTTGAATTTTATATTCTAAGTGAAGGTTGCTCTTTGTAACTGGATGAATGATCACACAATATGGATTCTCATTTGGTTGTCACGCAGTTTGCACACACACAGGGCTGTGTGAACTTGTAAAACTTGCCCTTTTGACTGATAGCCAGCTTGTGAATTGGCTTTTACCAAGTGGGGATTCGGCAGCTTTCGGAGAGTTTGACAGTCTCATCAGCTAAATAACCAGCAAATCCATTGCAAGAACCCTTAGGAGCATCGACCAGAGACCCTGCCGATCTCTGATGACCCGGCGTATATCAGGGTCAGAGTTCATGAAAAGGTCAACGATGTTGGCTTTGAGGTCAACCGGCCAATGTTTTGGTTTCCCCTCATCGAGGTTCAACATGCAAACTTCACGAATCTGAAAAAAATAAGAATTACATGAAAATAAAACTATAGGAAACCTTGATTTTTTTTATCTGATAAAGTCCTGAGAACCTGGGAATCAAATTTTAAAAATTAATAATTACGGGAACCTTTGTCTGTTCAAATGAAATAAAGCACAGGGAATATCAATATGATGACAAAACTCTTCTGATGGCAAAGACAACATACTAGAGCTGTTAGAGCACTCAACATAAAATGCGGCAATGTGGAACACTTACAAAATTTGTAAGGCTAAACTCTGTGTTGTTCTTGTCGGCTGACAGGAGGGCAACTTTCTTGGCTGACTGAAGAGGTATCTCAACCTGAAACAGAGTAAAACAGAAGGCGTAACTATAAAATGGTAATGGATGGGGGGAATATAAAGTCACTGGCTGACAGATGAACAGATGGGGGGGAGGAGAGAGGGGAGAAGAGTGGCTCCTCCCCCTTCCTCTATCTGTCTTGGTCGATAGTTATCGTCAAAAGTAGTAAACTAGAAGTATATACTCACCTCTCTGGAGTATGCTTCCATGTTCTCTTGTCTTCTCTGACCACAAACTGAATGAATCAGTCGATGAAGATGTTTCAGACATTCCTCGTACGATCGCATGGATGAATAATCCTCCTAGAAATATAGTTGTACTATTGCAGTCAAGTGCAAAAAATATTCTTTTAAATCACTTCCGCTATAACTGTCTTCGTATCATGTAGTAATGGGAGACTTTCGGAGACAAGGTGGCAGCAGATTTACCAGGTGAATCCATTGTTTTTGGAAATGTGTGCATGCTCAGAACTTTGTAAACAATAGGAAAGTATGTGGTATGTCTTCTCCAGCTGGCGTTTAAAAGTCTCCTTACAATTATTCAAACACACAGCCTTTAAAAAAAAAATCAAACATCATGCACACGTAACAATATTGAAATTTTTCTTTAATATCCATTCCCTTATTTAATATTATAAGATCTGGGCCCAATTTCATGGCTCTGCTTACCGTGGGATTCTGCGCTTATGGCCTATAGAATTATGTGCCTTACATAGCACCATAAGCAGAAAATTCCGTGGTAAGCAGAGCCAAAACATTCGTCACCGATGCCACGAAGTATAGCACACAGTGTACAAAACCACTTTTTTTTTCAGATTTCAGTTTTTTACATATTTAAACAATGTTAACCGAGGCCTACAACTTCATGAAGTTTCAACGCTTCATTAGCTTTCCTTTTTTAATTATGGTAATTAGGCTTTGCAACTTTGCACCGAACCTGACATTTTTTCACGCCTTGAAATAGCACTGAGATTCAATTTACCATTGTAACACACAGCGCACACCAACCTCAAAAGTGAAAAAAATGTTTCACGACATAGCACTGCAATCCTTCGTGTAGCGCGAGCGTGACCTAGATTATCCAGGTCACAAACACGCATAGCAATACATTGCTGTGCTACTTAGTGAAAACGGAAAATGTCAATTTTCATTAATTTTCGACATCACAAAGTAGCACGCAGTTTTCTTACTTCCTTGCTTATTAATTTAGGACGAAAAGCATTAAAAAGCACCCTATATATGAAGTTCAATGCAGCAAGTCTCCACTGTAAGAAAACTAGTTCAAAATACCATAAAATTTTGTAGGAAAGCATGATTTTGAAAAGCGTTCAACTTTAAACGCCGTTTTCTCCGATTGTTACTTTTTACTGGTATCTACCTCTGTATTAGACCCTGCTCCCGGGAATTTGTGATTTATAATGCACTATAAAATGACTTAATGGTAGTATTGATAAATGAAAAACAAAGACTTACAAGTAGTTCTTTGAACAACGACTTGTAGTTTCCTGGGCAAGTCTTTGGAGAAAAGACAACCTAATGACTTTCAGTTTTTATAAAATGTTAATTTGGTGTGCCTGGCAAGTCAATTAATCTTTCCTTGATAGAGATCTTTCCTCTACTCAGATAATTGATGGGATTTTGATGAGAGTTTAACTAGCCCTTTGCGTGTACATCAACAGTTTTACAACAGCTCTTTTCAGTGCCAACACTCACCCAAATGAGATTTACACATGGTTGTACCTGCAAGTTTACTAGTAATAGTTACTTCCTATTATATCCACACCATATGCAACACTTCAAACATCACACAAAGGTTTTGCCAAAGAAGCTTTCAAATCTAGAACTTCTGAACATCCATCATAGATAATTACCTGTGATCAAGATCTGTATCATTCACTGGTAGGGGTAGCTGTGTGCTGTCAGTGTTATCCCTCATAGTTTGAGCTAGTCCATTCACCTGGTAAAGTGAGAGAAAAAAAATAGCTAGAACATAAAATAAAGACAATCTTTTTCAAAAACAATTCCTCCAAAATGTTTTCGTTATTGCACTTTCTTGTGGTATGATACATAGAACATAAAATAAAGACAATTTTTTTCAAAAACATTTCCTCCAAAATGTTTTTGTTATTGCTCCCTCTTGTGGTATGATGCATAGACCCTTTGCCTATGGTGTCACAATAAGGGAATCAATGTGTGTCGAAAAGGTTTTAAACTAGTGGTTTAAACCCGCCGAGGCCTGGTTCTTGATAATTTTACAGAGACGAAGTCGAGATAAAATTATCAAGAACCAGGCCTTGGCGGTTTTTAAACCACTAGTTTAAAACCGATTCAACACACTTTGATTCCCATTCATAAATATCTTCCCCTTGAAAATATAGACTAAAACCTGTAAAAAGTTGAGAACAAATAGGACAGTTTTGCCCTTTTGGTTTGCAGCTCACTTCGATTCTGCGTTAAATTTCTAGACCCATTGCACAACGCGGAACGCACGTTCGAATAAGATGTGCACCCTTCCAGTTTGGGATGTAAAGGAGTCAACGCTATGATTCTTGTGTACAATTTGACTACCAAAATGGAAGGGCGCGTATCATGTCCGAACGTGCTTTCCGCGTTGTGCAAACTGTGTTTAAACACTTCTAGCCGTGTTTATATCACACGTTTAAACATGGCCACGTGATGTCCTCTCGACCAATCAGAATGAATAAACTGTCCCAGGTATTTATGAATCTCAAATAATAGCATTCTCACAGTGGTCAAAGGAAGAACAATCATTGGCATGTATGTTTCCATTGTTTGACTCAGCAATGGCAGCTAGCCTGTTTAGTGCAAGTGCTTTATGACCATTTTCAAAATCACAAGATAGGCTTTGGCTCACAATTTCGTAGCGCTGCTTAATGGTAAGCAAATCTTCGTGCTAACTAAAGCAGAAAAATTTGCTTAAGCGTAAGCATATTTCACAGGTTAGCGAGAAAATTAGGCGACCAGCTTGCGTGTTCACCAAGGACTTGCATTGTTACGTCATTCATTTTCATAAAGTAAGCACCAGAAGGTTAGCATGCCTTTACGTGTGCTTTCGGTTAGCAGCGCAGTAAGCTATCAGTGTATAATTTGACAATATATATCTGCACCATGCAAAGCCTAAAATTCAGGCATGATATTTGGTCCTTTGAAAAAAGTATGACAATTTTTTTGAGTACAAGGGCTGACCTACATGTACACATAGTCAGGCTATTTAATCACAATTTTTCAAATTTTTCCAAGGGCAAACAAAATTGGAAATCAGATTAAAGTAGGAAGAATATCATGCCTTAAAATTCTACATCTTTCATTCTTTCAGATGTACCACTTCTGTAAAGGAAAGTTGCTCTGAAAAGAGCTGATGGTCGGTATGCTCTCAACAACAAAGGAGCGTTTCAAAGTGTTGGGAATACCCCAACTGGCTCTTTTCAGAACCACAACTTCTTCTTGGAAGATTTTCATAAATGGTGTACCCAAACAACGATAATGAAATAGTGAAAAAGTGCACATCTATGTACGCGCAGCGGACAGGATTGGCCAATGAGCAAGACTTCTTTTAAGCTCAAGTCAGAGGGCACCCAATTCAAATGACGTTATAATAATAATAATAAATGCATTTATATGGCGCCTTATGTAAAATACCCCAAAGCGCCTCACAAAAAACTAAAAAACCTATAGGCAATAAATACTTAAAAATTTACAAATTAAAAAGTTAAAAAACTTAGCAGCCAAGCAATTAAACACGGAAGCCAACAAAGCTAAAAAGTAGATTAAAAAGTAAGAAGAAACAAATGTTAACTGCATCAGGTCTATAACGTGCGTACCTCTTTTTGACATTTCACTTTCGTTTCGTTCTGTCGTTTTTCTTCCTCAAGTCCTGCTCAGCTTCAGATAAACCTGCCTAGAAATTATACCAAAGAGATGTTACTGGGGTTCCAAAGGGAAATGCAAGTGAGAGCAACAAACACTTAATAATAATAATTGTGGCTTCCTATAGAGCACCCAGGTCCGTCAGGCATGACGCTCATGGCACTATACAAGCAAATACAAAAACGAATACAAAAGAAAGTCCAATATATATATCTATACAACATTAACATATTGATTAACATGGCTGACTTTAAGCTAAACATACAGGGTAAGGAGCGACTTTCAGTTCAATGACACAGATTACAAAGTGAACAGATATGTTTTGAGTAATTGTTTGAAAGAACTTGACCACTTCACATCGGATGAAGGGTTTTTTTCGCTCAATTTTTCTTGACTGACTTATGGCAGACGTTTTTTTATGACCAGAACAACTTCGTAATTTCCTCAAATTTTTGCTCGCAGTTGGACAGCTGAAGTTTATATTCACACAGACTTTCCAGTGTGTAGTATGCACAGGCATGCACCTACCGTGCTATGCTTCCTTTCACCTGTACAAAGAGGGACAACAGGTTCTGGAAAAATGCCATGTAAAATCCCTTTCCGGGAGTTACTGCGTGTAGCCCCCAATTCCAGACCTTTGTCCTGTTGTTGTACAAAAGGAAAAACTGCATGCATGTGCAAGCAAGTGCCAGGTAAAACTTTTTTGAGCTCAGTACCTTTCTAAAATTATAAAAAAATTACAATATATATTATTTATCAACACCAATTTGGTTTTGTTCCCCTCCTGCATGCTCCACCCTCACTCGCTCAATCCGTTTTGGTCCCAAGTTGTCTTTTTTCCTTGCTTTCATTATTTGTTTCTATTATTTATTAAAAAAAAATCCACTTTTTGTTACTTGTAATCATTTATCTAGGGTCTACTTACTTATGTTTATGCTTACTGTTGTATACATTTTTTTTTTGTGGATTACTTCTTTATTTTTCTTCATCTACAGTTTGTCTTGGTCAAATAAATAAAAATAATAACAATAATTTGCAGCCTTAAAGGTATCGTACACGTTTGGTAATGACTCAAAACAAATATTAGCATAAAAACTTACTTGGTGACAAGCAACGGAGAGCTGTTGATAGTATAAAACATTGTAGGAAACGACTCCCTCTGAAGTAACGTAGTTTTTGAGAAAGAGGTCATTTCTCACTAAAATAATAAAAACTTCTTAAAAGAAGTTTTTATTCCTATCTGAAAGCACACAAATTTGTACAACAAGGTAGTTTTTTCTGTTATCATTTTCTTGCAACTTCAATGACCAATTAAGCCCAAATTTTCACAGGCTTGTTATTTTATGCATATGTTGGGATACACCCAGTGAGAACACTGGTCTTTGACAATTTCGAAACGTGTTCAGTGCCTTTAACAGGCTTCTCCCTTTTCTTTATTATTATTTACTGGTCTGCAGTCTTGTTCATGATCATTATGTTCCCAAATGCCTTGTTTCGCCTGCTTTAGTCAATTCGGGCTTGTTTAACTATGTATTTGTCCGCTTGTTGTCTGTTTTGTCTGTTTGTTCGTCGTGTCTTGTTTCCTATATAAGCTGTGCTTTTGGGATATGCCTCTATTTCGTTCCCCCATGTGGATTATCATTTCCTTTGGTTTTTGCACTCATCTTAGTTTTTTCCTGTAGTTTTTCTGTATTACTATACACCGTGCATTTACTTGTACATGTATTTATTAATTTTGTGTTATGGAAACAAATGTTATTTGAATTGAATTGAACAGCGTTCTCCCTTAATTAATAGTGGTCCGCTGGTCAAATGAAAACACCGTAGGAGCGGTCAAAATTCACTCCAAGTGGTCTGGCTGGCTAGTTCGGAGTTGACAAGCATCCGTATTTAATATGAAATATGGGCTAATGAAAAAGCTGGGGGATTAATGAAAGACAAGCTAACTGGTCCCACTCGCTAGTCACTGAAAAGTTAAAGCAAACCCTGCCTACATGAATGATCTTAAAATCTGTACCTTCATCAAAGCCACCTGGGCTTTGTACGACGGCTCCTCTCCAGCAACCCTTGCTTCTTGTGTGAACACACCAACTGCCCTCTCGTTTGCATCAAGGGTCAATCGTTTCATGGTCTTAGGGGTGCGGGGCTCTTGATGACTGTTTTGCATTGCATTTGTGAACTCCTCTGCAGAAAAAATAATAACCTGTGAATTCATTATCATCCTGTGTGCAATTCCACAGTGACTCTTCGCACGATGACAACAGGAACCATAAATCTGGGCCCAATTTCATATAGCTGCTAAGCACAAAAAGTAGCTAAGCACAACAAAAATTATGCTCACCAGATTATGGTTACCAGCCAAAATACTATGTCAGATGTACAATCTGTGACTTGCACCCTGCCTTTAATTTTTGCTTAGCAGGGAATGTTTAAGCAATATTTTCTGCTTAAGCAGCTCTGTAACTAGGGCCCTCGTTCTTACCAGGGCCCTGGAGTAATTACCAACAAGTTCAGTGCCTTTAAAGACATCATCACATAAATGTCATGGCTGATGTTTTGTAGGTTTCGCTTTGTCATTTCACTATTTCCGAGAAGTGTCTGATTTTGGTGTTGGGCGTCACATTTGGGCAACTGGATGTCTGATATCCATACATGTGGTCAATTATTAGCAACCTGAGAAACTTTGGAATTGCCCCCATATAGATTTTAGCTAAAACAATAAGCTTACCAAGAGCTTTTTGAGTTGCTTGTTCCAGGACCGTGTCCAGAAGCTGGGAGTTTCTTAGCAAGAATGAATCACGAATATTGTCCAGAGCTGTCTGTAGATACAGAGAAATATAATAATAATAAAAATAGTGGCTTTCTTCTAAGGCTCAAATCAGTCACTCAGAACGCTCATGGTGCTCAAACATTATTACCCCTGGGGCTGATTTCACTAAGCACTAAGAATCATCTTAAGATGAGTTTTCGACATTTCCTTAGTGATTTGTATTGTGACATCACACTTTGCTTAGCAGTTAAGTTTGATTCACAGTTAAGATCAATCTTAGCTCTTTGTGAAATCGGCCCTAGTTCACTGGGCCATTTATCTCATTCCTTAAACCATCTCATCAACTCCCTTGTTTGGAGTTACAGCCTGTGCTGCCAAATATATGTAGCGCACCAAGCTAAATCAATCACAAGAACCATCTCTGCCCACACAGGAACCCAATTACTCCTGAATGAAAAGGAGCATATTAAGTTAAGTGTCTTGCTCAAGGACACTTGTGTCATGACCGGGATTCGAACCCACATCCTGATGACTTAGCCTCCAGAACTTGAGTCCGATGAACTAAATCGCTCGGCCACAACATGCCAGCTATGCATCTGAAATATAATACTTCATTGCCTGTAAGGATGGCCGACTTACACTTTGTGATGTCAAGTGGGAACTATCTATTGAACCACACACCATGTAGCACTCACTCAATGGTGAAATTACTGGACCGTGGTTATAAGAGACTGTGCAAGTCTTGCGCGTATATCCAAAAGGAGAAAACAACTCAAATGAAGAGATATGTCTTTGTTCATTTGGTAGCAATTGTCTACTAGGTACAATTCCTTGTGGTGCTGTCTTTGAACAACTTAGTTGCCAAGTTCTCAGATGTGCCTCTGACCCACTCTAGAACACGTGCATAAATAATAATAATAATAAAGAGAAATTTATAAAGCGCAAACAGTTCAAGATCGGCTCCGCCTCAAGGCATTGAATACTAGCAAATGGATCAAACAAAATAAATTAAAAACAACGATAACTAAACAATTTTACAAAAGTTACGTCTGGACCAGCCAAATACACAGAAATCTGAAAGATGAACTAGTTTAAGAAAAAAAGAAAAAAAGGAGAAGAAAAAAATTGAATAATAGGCTAGATAAAAACTTTCAATAAGTGACAATGTTACAAAAATACTGTTTGAAAAGATGAGTCTTAAGGCGAGACTTGAACAGCTCGATGGTCGACGACTTCCCGACTCCCATAAAGCTGTGCAAATTACGTCACCGGCTTTAGCTTCCAATACCATCAAGCAGTAAGAATGTGAAGCAGCCCTTTGTTCACCAAACAAGCTTAAAGCGTTTTATGCAGTTTGAAAGTTTGTACCCCCCCCAAAAAAAAAAAATCAAATCCTAACCCTAACCCTCTCCAAACAAAGATATTGACAAAATAGGGAGAGCGCCAACATACGGCTAGATAGCTCAGTTGGTAGAACACAAGTACCTAAACCCAGAGGTCACAAGTTCAAATCCATCTCCAGCACACTTTTCTTTGTTCACCCCACAGTGTAAAACAAACATCAAGTACTTATTGCTGCACTACGACTCCAGTTTTTGAAAGATAAATCGTAAAATGATGTCTTTATTCACCTTTAACTGGTCCAGGAACTTCACGAACGGTAGACTTTTCCTCAGTCTGGAGAGGGTTTGGGAATAGCTGTCAATGCAGGTAGACTTGACTCGTGCGTAGTTGTCTCGGAGTTGAGATGTTCTCATCGGCAACGATAGCTCTCCAAGACGACTCTCTCCTTCAAGCTAATACAGGATAAAAAGCAGCATTTTGGCTTTGTGTTATATTTTTCTCTCTCCTTACCTTACTGTCTTGCTAAAAATTATTTATTGTTTCTTTATTTATTTGTTTATTTATTTATCTAGATATTTATTTAATTATTTATCAGTTTATTTTTTCCAAATGTTAATTTCATTGTTTTAGTAAAAATGATATTTTCTTTATGTTTTATTGATTTATAAATGTATGTATTTTACTTATGTTCCAATTTTTAAGTTTGGATTAGCAGACTTTCGAGTACACAGTGTTTGGGTACACTTTTGTTAAGCCTGGCCAAATTGATATGGACCAGCTTTTTTTTTTTTTTAAGAGACTATTTGTATACTGTATGTTTGTTTTTTTGAGAAATGGCCAAATAAATAATAATAATAATAATAATAATAATAAACAATTATTCTAATATCTACTTTTCAAATCAAAGGTTAAAGAACCTAAAATTCTTGAATTCTCCAATAAATATATACCTTGAGGGAAGTATATGTTTGAACATAAAACTGTTTCATATTTTAGTCTGCTTTTAAATTAATCAAGAGTAGTAAATGCTCCAAGTAGGTTCGCCTTATAATACGTGTATTGCGGGCTGAAGAAGACAACTGCAGGCAGATGATGATGACTATTTAGGTAGAATAAAAGTCAAAATACGACCCCAGTTCTATGGTTCTATGACCTACAGTTAAGGAACATACCATTTGCCTGATGGAACTTTTGAAGTAAGTGCAAGTTTTGATATGTGTGATAATTTTTCATGACTTGTGATAACCTCAACTCTGTGTTGGATCTCGCTGCATCGGAGCTTGATTTTCTTCTCGTTCATTTCAACGGCTCGATGATATTTCTCCTGAGTCTGGCTCTTCAAGTCTTGAGACGCCCCGTCAACAACGTCCCCCAATCTAAGCAGATAAGTCAATTTTTCTTTGTTCACCTAAATATTTATTCAAATTGTTACCGATCAGTTTCACTAAATGCGGTACTTGAAATTATAAAAGAAAAAATCCCATTCCCTTGAGGTGATCATGCCCTTAGTGGCACTGGGTGTGATCCCTGGCTATACGCCAGTTACAGGTTGAATGGCTTCAGACTGGCACCCCCGAACAAAGATATTGACAAAATAGGGAGACCACCATCATAGGACTAGATAGCTTGGTTGGTACATCACCAGCACGTAAAACGTCAATTTTGGTCCACTCAAAAATGGATTTAACTGATAAATGATATAAACCTTTACATCATGATGAAAAAAAGTTACATAACTCACCAAAACAACACCTGCTGAAGGAGTTTGTCGCTTTTGCTGACAGAAGTGTTGTGCCAGTTCTGTATTAAAACAAATTATTGGATAAAATGTACCCGATTGTACAAGTACTAAAGATCAAGCATCTCAAATTCTTGTTCATCCACAGGGCCCATCTCATTCTGCTGCATATGGAAAAGTAGTCTCTTTTGCGCTCGATAATTAAACACGCACTCAAAGTACAGGCTGAAAATCAGTATCTCAACGCAAAATGCTTGGCCACGAAAAATTAAAAAGACGTACAAGAACGGGGTGCTCGGCATTCTAATTTATATTAATTTGTCTTTAAAATCATTGTGATTTTATTTAAAATGATCACAATAACTCGTCGGACGGTCATGCAAAATGTTTTTCAAAATAACCCAAAACGCAGCATTTTAGATAAATATTGTGTGGCCTACACAGCGCACTTCCAATGAACAACTCTGCACACCGATTGTGAGACGCCCTCATTCGTTAACTAAATCACTTGTGTAGGTGGGGTTTCCACCATTTCCCGCTGTAATTATTCGTTCACCTTGTGTATCAACTTTGCTGTGATTGGTTGAATATTTTCGTTGGACAGGATAAAACAGTGAAAACATCAAAACTGTTGTCCAATCAAATGCGATGTAACTTCACACCACGGTACGGTTCAATGTATTACAATTTGACCTGTGTATACCACCCGCGCGCGCACGCACACAGTGTTAATGCACTGTGCATTATAAACACAGCGCTTTGATTTATTGAGACTTTTCCTATTAAACTTTTCCATATGATGTAAGACCATCTTGATACCCGAATCCGAAAAACCTCCAATTCAGGTTCACCCAACAAGGCCCATCTCATTGCTAAAATAAGACCATCTAATATCCAAATGTAAAAGTACTAAAGATCAAGCACCTCAAATTCTTGTTCATCCACAGGACCCATGTCATACTGCTGATGCAAGACCATCATCTCCGTCTCATAAAATCTGAGACAATCTCCAACGGCGGACTGCTCCATGCTTTGGATGAAGGCCGACCATCGACTTGGAATCTACAGGGGTAACATGAGAGTGGAGAGATGATAGTGAGAGTACAGATGAGAAGATGTTATACCTAAAATAATGTGCATAAATGAAACCAGGAAAGCAGACTACTTTTTAAGAGAGACAGCAAACTTTTCATATATGTCTAAAGGGTCCAATTTCATGAAGCTGTAAACAAACTTGTGTGCTTATATAAAAAACATTGCATAAGCACAATTGTATTTCATAAACGATTGAGAAGATTTGACAGTGCGTGTTTGCATTCACAATGGATTTGCATTGTTACGTCACTCATCTGCTTACAGAAATCCCCATCAAGCAGTGGCATTCTGCTTTGCTTATGATTAGCAGCATGTTTATGAAAGAAAAACTCTGCTGATGGCTCCTCCATAAGCAGAAATCGAAAGCTTTATGAAATTGGGCCCAGTTGGCACTAGCTGATGAGGGAAAATTGGTTGGTACAATAAAGGCAATACAAGCCGCTAGACACATGAGCAGAGAGAAGTACAGGATAAAGGTGACATCCCAAAAAGCAGGGCTCGAAATTTACACTGGACTGAAGGCCGACGGCACCAGTGTTTTTAGCATCGTCGGGCCAGTAAAACTATGACCAGACAAGACGGCAGTCTTGTGTTTTTGATTAATTCACCTCACCTTATCTTTAAATTAAAAACATTATGTTCAAATGTGACTCTGAGTCCAATACATATCTTTAGTTTCTGTTGAGTATGAAAATATTACCCATAAGACAATGAGATAAATCATCTCTTAGCGCTTGCAAAACAGTTGAATTTTGACACTGTGTAAACAGTTATTAATTTTCTCACTTCTATTCTAGTCTTGTAACAAATGCTCTGGTCCAGTAAACATTTTGAGCTGCAAACCCTGCAGTTTTGCGGTTTTTCCCCTAAATTTGAGCCCTGAAAAATGAGAGTCATATCTAGAAACTAAAAAATGGGGTACTTAGGTACAGACAACTTATTCATCTGGTTTTTAATGCATGGATTGTGGGTTCAAAGTAGTATGTCTCTTTATCTCATTGACATTATTTCATCTATTTACTTAATTCAAGTCAAGAAGTATTAAGCAATGGTCTTTCTATATTTGTATAGATCTTTGGGTTACTACAGAACAGACAATTAGAAGATTTGACACTGCTGCCAATGTTTACTTTACATTTGTTGGACCTACCTGGGACAGTGACCCCTCATTGGCTGCTGTTACTAAGACATCGATAAGCGAGACCAACTCAGCACCTGTGATTGGTCGCCCTATAGATGACAATAATGATAAGAATATTAATTCATTAAGTTGATGATAAATTTACAATTTTTGTTGGTGTGAAAATCAGAAGTCAATTTGCAAGTGAGATCATCGGTGAATGAAACTCACGAGCAGGGCCCAATTTCATAGAGCTGCTTAAGCAGTAAAGTTTGCTTAACCATTTCCTACTTAGCAGAAATGAGCTAGATACCAGTCACAAATTGTACATGTGACATGGTAGTTTTAGCTGGTAACCCGATTCTGGTAAGCATAGGTTTGTTTTGCTTAGCTACTTTTTTTGCTTAAGCAGCTCTATGAAATTTGGCCCAGCACTGTTTCAACTGCACAATGAAAAGAAAGAAGGAGTTTCTTGAAATGGGTCTCAAGACCCCATTCCAACGTGTCTTGGTGCAACACCTTCTTGTTTATGGTTTTTCACATGGGAAGTTTGAGCAGTAAGAGCAGTTTGTGGATAATGCACCCTCTTTCTGGGAAAATCCTGTGGCAAACCCCCCAAAAAGAAGGTCATTTCACCTAGAATACATTCTCACTAGATCCCACAATGATCCATTGAATGGGAATCAGACTCTGCAGTACAAACTAGTATCAAACAGAGATCTGCGTGAAGGGGCCATTCAGAATAGTCAATGTTAAGAAAAAACTTGTTCTCAAAATTGTTTTGACCCACCCAGCCACCCCAAATTTCAATTTTTAAATATTGAATGCCTTCATAATATAATCTATAAACTGAAGAACAAAGTAATGCCTCAAATGAACCAGATAGTTTAGATAAAAGGACTCCAACATGAGTAGTTTTCAATGGCTTTTCCTGGCTTGAACAAACAACTTTGTAGTTTAACCAGGAATGAAATTGACAATCTTGGTCAGCTGGGTATTTTTTCTTCTTCTTTTCCAATAGTTAATTTATATAAATATATTTTTTTAAATACAAATTGAATTTTCGATTTTCAGTTATTTCTTTTGACCCACCCACCCACAATTTCGAAAAAATTTGTTGAAATCTTTTTTAACATTGACTTTTCTGAATGGCCCCTGTGGGAATGTGAAGGCGATCAGGATCAGACCCGTAATAATAAATAATAATAATACCAAATATTTATGAAACGCATAAAACAAAAGGTCTATAATGGCTGTACAAAATGATTAGGGAAACCAGAAACGGCACAAAATTAAGCAAAAAAACACCCAAATCCAGCCAAAGGCAAGGAAAACACAACTAAAAAGTTAAAGGCAAGTAAAAGCAGTAAACAGTGTAAAAAAAAACTAATTACAAGAGTAAACACATATAAAAAATTACAAAACCTAAAAGTTAATAACAGTGAATACGAGGCTGAAAAACAAGATTTACAACCAAATTAAAAACCCTTAGTTTGATCCACCTGAGAAGTAGGGTCAAGGCAAATTAGACCTAGCAACAATGACGCAAAATAGGTCATTTTAAGAACTGCTGAAACTGTCAATTCAGACTTGGCCTAAATTAACCAGGAAGTTATTTGGCATGTACCATTTTTCTCTTTGGGGATAATTCCTTGCCGGAGGGTCTGTATTAGACGATTTCTCTCTACTTTGTATTCTGCCGTGAGGTCCTCTTCACGTGCCTAGATGAAATAATGAAGACAACCAAACTTTTTTACTGAGAGAGAAGAATGTGTTAAAAAATAGCCAAATAATATTCCCATAATAAAAGTAAATATTGAATTTGATTATTTTTTATGGATGACTTTAATTTATTATTGTCACCCCAGATTATTATTATTACGTGTATCAACTTTGTTTGACACATAGTTTTAGCCAGAGGGGTGTCTGGGTGTCTTTTGGACACCCTGTTTTAAAGTTGGACACCCTGTTTTTTCTGTTATTTACATGCAAGTGTATTGTAAGTGAACAATTTGGACACCCAGTTTTTAAATTTCCAGCAAATTTGGCACCCTTTTACCAAATCCTGGCTAAAACCTTGGTTGGACATTGATGTTGTTTGTTATGTAACAGTGAATTGTATTATTAATTTCATCAATTTGTTTCACTCATTACTTGCCAGGGTCCAATTTCATAGAGCCACTTAAGCAGACACTAGTGCTTTATAAATGTTTCTTCTAAGCAAAAATAAGCAGGATACCAGTCAGAAACAGTTCAAATGACAAGGTATTTTGGCTGTTTACCTTTTCCTGGTAAGCAGAAATATTCTGTGCTTAGCTTAGATTTTGTGCTTAAGCAGCTCTATAAAGAAAATAAGCCCGGGTGAAACAGGAGTAGAAGAAATTGTTGACTCGATTACAGTTTATTTTATTAATTTTAGTGGAAGTATCTCTTTTTAAAATGTTGATATTCGGGGAGGGAACTACCTACCAGCGATAAATCCTGCAAGATTTCTTTCTTTGTGGCTGGGAAGAAGAGGGTGTGGCACTCAACATCGGGGAAGATGTCCATCAAGCTGATGCGGTGATTCTCGTTCTCCCAGGCCGAGGATTTCATCATCTGATGGAGCCAGTCTGATGGTGTCGGCTCGTCATTGCCGGTGATCTGAACAAAATCCTGAACTACCTACGACAATTGAATGTATTTTTTTACCGCATTAGGGCGCTTTTAACGGCAATTTTCCTTGCATCACAATGACAGTTTAAAGCCTGTCTGTTGTTGTTTGTATTAATGGCCAAATAAACAACAACAATAACAACAACAATAAAAAGAAAGTTTGTTTTCACATAAATTTGGTTCGCACACGCCCTCCACGCGGTAAAAAAATACTGCGAATAGGGATATACACAAAGATTTGTTAGTCCTTTAGGGGCCAAAGTGGAAAAATTAGCAGACATAATATAGAACCTATTGGACGTTTTGCACTTAAGATCTACGGTAAGCGTAAAAATGCTTAAAGGCACTGGACACATTTGGTAATTACTCAAAGTATATAAAGCATAAAAACTCACTTGGTAACGAGCAACGGAGAGCTGTTGATAGTATAAAACATTGTGAGAAACGACTCCCTCTGAAGTAATGTAGTTTTTGAGAAAGAGGTAATTTCTCCCTAAAATATCTGAATCTGAGAAAGACTTCAGGCCTGAAGCCTTTCTCAAGCATTTCACACAAATTTGTGCAACAAGGGTGTATTTCTTTCATTATTTTCTTAAAACTTTGACAGGTTTGTTATTGTATGCCTATGTTGCATACACCAAGTGAGAATACTGGTCTTTGACAAAATACCAATTGTGTCCAGTACCTTTAATGCAGGCTGTTTGTTGTTTTTTGTATCATTGGCCAAATAAACAATGACAATAACAACAACGATGAACAGAAAATTTGTTTTACTTGTTTCGCCTCGCATCAATTTGGTTCACACACGCCCTCCACGGTAAAAAAATGACCAGCCAAGTCCGGCAGTCTTTGTGTCGTTCAATTGAATAACAATACCTCACTGTGTAATTGTTTTAACAGAAACAAATTTGTGAATACTATGCAAAAGCTTGCCCTCAAACTGTACTTTAACTTACCCATAACAGTGGCGGAAAGCTCAGCAGGTCATGGTTGAAGTCCTGTGCCCATTTAGCTCTGGAGAGCTGCGACTTCAGAGCAAACAGCTGCAAAATAACCAATAGATCATCAAACTTTGAAACACATCTTCAAGAGAGACCAATTAAGAACTCACTCCGCGGCAGTGAAGATAATAACGAGAAGTCCCCCCCTGATCCACTAAAGCGAAAGTAGTAGTCCCGACCGATTTCCTACCTTCTGCCAAGGTAGTAGTTAAGAAGCAGGACAGTTCTTCTAAGAACTTGATAGTCTCCCGAATTTCTATAATATACTCTGCAGCAGTAGAATAGTCTCCATAATTCCAAAATCTACTCCGCGGCAGTAGAATACATAGCAAGACAAGTTCTCAAAGAACAAAAGTCTACACAGCAAGGTAGATACAAATGGTGTTACCGCAAGCCCAATATACATTGATACCCCACCATGCTATGCCTCAAATCCTATAAATGTCTTCAAATATAACAACAAATTAATCTTTCAATATTGATTTAATGCCACACTACATGAAGATGTTATTTATTGAGCGCAGGATGGATTAGACAAGGTGGTTGATACATGGTTCTTGTATGTGAAAAGCATTTTTCCCTCAATAAAACGTGCATCTAAATTTTAATTTTCAAAAATTTTTGGCCGATTTGGCCTGAAAATTTTAGATTTAAATCTTCAATAACTATTTTTGTGGATTCAAGAAAGTTATAAGCTTTCATTTAAGTTATTGCCATTAAACTTATTTAAAACTTATTTAAAAAGTACAAATGAATTATTGTCGGGATCCTGACATTATCTCACGTCCATCAGCCATGCATTGTCCATGACATATGCAAACATTTTTGTATGGTTTTCATTTTGAAATGGAGTCATCTGTCAAAATCTCTTCAGAGAAAATTGGAATTCTTTTAAAGGCATCTTACATGTGTGGTAATTGGAGCCTACTGTTGGTTACAAACCTATATAATTGTAGATATATTCCATAAAACTAACCTTTGAAAATTTCATTTCAAAATGTGGTAGCGTTTTTGAGATATTGCCAAAAATCTGGAGAATAATCTGCGTTGGAATACACACTCTCAGAAGCGTTACGGCCAGAATGCTTCTCAGATTCAAATGTTTTAGGGATAAAAAGTGTTATATTTTTCCATAACCACAGTACTTCAAAGTGAAAAGTTTCTCACAATGCATTATACTATCCAAAGCTGTTGTACTTCTTACCAAGTAGGTTTTTATTGCCATTAATTATCAGAGTCATTACCAAACGTGTACGATGCCTTTAAAAGATTTCTTTTAGCAAAAAGTTGGACCATGCAACTTTAATTGAAGAGAAGACAATAAAGATCTGGGCAAAATTTCATAGAGCTGCTTAAGCACAAAAATAGATAAGCACAACAAAATTACTATGCTTTATACCAGAATAAGGTTACCAGCCAAACTACCATGTCACATGTACAATTTGTGACTGTTATCCAGCTCATTTCTGCTAGGCAGAAAATTGTTAAAGGGAGTTTATACTTTTGGTAAATTTCAAAGACCAGTATCCTCACTTGGTGTATCCCAACATAAACATGAAACAACACACCTGTGAAAGTTTAAGCTCAATCGGTCATTGCAATCACCAGAAAAAAGTGGGGAAAAACCTTAAGTGTTTTCACTGTTTTCAAACATCGAGTTTTCGACTCATGAGATCAAAACTAATTGTTCTACTCATTTCTCAACAACTACAGCACCTCAGCCAGTAATATTTCAAGGGAAGCTTTCTATCATTATTTACTTTAAACCATGTAAGTTCAATGTAAATCTGTGAGCTTTTCTGTTTTGTGTTTTACCAGAAGTATAGAGACCCTTTAAGCAGTATTTTCTGCTATAAAGCAGCTCTTTGAAATTGGGCCCAGGCCTTTGAGAATGTTAGTTTTTTGCAAACCTGGGTTCTTCTTGAGAGTAGCTCAAGGTAGTCCAAGTCAGCTTGATCAATCACTTTGACCGAGTTATAGATGAGATATGAGCTCAAGAGGGAAGCCACTGCGAAGACCTTAGCATCGTAACTCTCTGACACATTGTTGGCTGCAAAACCTGATAAGTAAAAAGGAGGGAAAATGTTGTAAATAAAAGACCAGGGCTCACCCTTAAAACTAGCCTGGCGTACATGGTCTAGTAAAAACTGGTATGGGCTAGTAAGCACCACATCTCACTTTGCCCTATAGGCTACTAACAACTGTGCAACCTACTTATTAACAAACAAAAAATCTTTTTCAAAGCGTAAGTTATTTTTGAGTGTGTGAATGTAACTTCATTTGACCAATATACTGGTTGTGATCGCTACCATTTAACACATCAGAAAGATGCTCAATGTTTGATACAATATAATATGTTTAAAATTTGAGCTACTAAAACTTCCTGGGGGCAAGTAAAACGCATAGTTTACTGGCCCGGTAGGCTACTTAACCAAAAAGCTGAAGCACAAGGCCTGGTGACTGTACAGCAGGGTTTGTATTAAAATTGTTTGGTGTCCCATGCTGATAAATTCCAGCCTAGTATAATACACCTCATGCATGGTGTTAACCAGCCACCACCTTAGAAGTGATGGATGTAACCAAAAAATAACACACACCTGTGTGTAGGTGAAGCGTGCCTGATAGGCCAATCAGCAACCTTCTTTGTGACCTCTATGAGAGCTAGGGCGCCCCCGTCTGATTACAAATAAAACGTCAACAAGTAGTTTTCTTTGACTGGTTACCAAACCGCCCTTTTTTTCACAACAGACTACAGGGCTACAAACAACAGGGTTGGGAGGTTCAACTCCCACATGTTTTCTTTTTTCAAAAACCCTGACTTCTATAACAATAATAAGTACTGAAAATTATTTAACAAAACTGGGCCAGACCAAAGTTCCTCCAGCCTCGTTTTGATTGCACTGACTTGAATAGGGGAAAACCATGGATGCTTTAATTTTAATTAATTGAAGTTGTCATGGGACATTGGGTGTGTGATGCGAGAATAATGTTACCATTACTGCTATAACTCTACACATTTTTTTCTTGTTTTTTTTTAACTTTTCTAGGATTTTGTATTTTGCGCTTTTCAGGAACGTATGTTTTTATAGCTGTTTTTTTGTTTTCTTGCCTTTCTTAGATTTTGTATTTATTTTTGATGTAGCCAATGGCATCGGAGTTAAAGGCTTTCGAGTCATAGTTAATGAGTTAACTTTTTTAACTCCAGGCATGTGCAATTGGCTTATTGTCCTTGTTATATTGTTTTGTTCATCCTGTATTTTGTATTGTTCTTTTTGTATGCCGAATAAATAATAATAATAATAATAATATAATAATAACAATAATAAAAAAGGGGGACTTTTGGTTTGACAAATAAAGTAAGAACCTTGCATTTACCTTACCTTCTGTATCAAGAAAAATAACTGAGATCTCACGACCCGATGCTAGCATCGTTGTTGTTGGCTGAACAAAAGACAAACGTGTAAGAATTGAACAATCAAAAATCATTTGTCAAGTCTGTGATCTAAGTAGGGTGGCTTTAAGGCACTGGACACGTTTGGTAATTGTCGAAGACCAGTATTCTCACTTGGTGTATACCAACATATGCATAAAATAACAAACCTGTGAAAATTTGGACTCAATTGGTCATCGAAGTTGCAAGAAAATAATGAAAGGAAAAAAAACCCTTGTTGCACAAATGTGTGTGCTTTCAGATGCCTGAAAAAGGCTTCATGCCTGAAGTCTTTTACAGATTCAAATATTTTAGTGAGAAATTACCTCTTTCTCAAAAACTACTTTACTTCAGAGGGAGTCGTTTCTCCCAATGTTTTATACTATCAACAGCTTGTCGTTGCTCTTTACCAAGTAACTTTTTATGCTAATATATATTTTGAGTAATTACCAAACGAGTACGGTGCCTTTAAAGGCATCGTACACGTTTGGTAATTGTCAAAGACCAGTGTTCTCATTTGGTGTATCCCAACATATGCATAAAATAACAAGCCTGTGAAAATTTGGGCTCACTTGGTCATCGAAGTTGCAAGAAAATGATGAAAGAAAAAACACCCTTGTTGTACAAATTTGTGTGCTTTCAAATAGAATAATAAAAACTTCTTGCAAGAAGTTTTTATTATTTTAGTGAGAAATTACCTCTTGCTTAAAAACTACGTTACTTCAACGGGAGTCGTTTCCTATAATGATTTAGACTATCAACAGCTCTCCGTTGCTTGTTAACAAGTAAGTTTTTATGCTAATATTTGTTTTGAGTCATTACCAAACGTGTACGATACCTTTAATGAGTGGAAAAATACAAACACAAATTCAGTGTTTTTATTCTAAAAGACAAATAATAAAGGATTGCTAACAATCAAAATAAACACAATTAGTATTTGTGTTTATTTGATGTGTGTTAAGCACTGTTTACTCTGTATTTTCCAGAGTCCTGTGAAAAAAAATCCACAGGCATAATACTCCCACGGGATTCGAACCTACGACCTTTGCAATTCTAGGGCAGATGTCTAAACACTAGACCACTGAGCTTGCACGGCAGCTACAGGCAGTTCGAATTGTTATATTTGGTAAAACACAATAGTCTTTATCCAATGCACATTCACACCTATTATTAAAAACAATTGTTTCAGTCTGAAAGCTCACTGATTATACAAGTGCCACTCCTCAAGACAAATATTTCCGATTAGAAATACCAATAAAGTAAACAAAACAAAAATATTTGAAGACCCCCAAAATCACTTTTGCTTGATTTGATGGGAAAAATCATAGGGAGTTTTGCTTTTAAAGAATCATTGACTCCTTTTAAGTAATTATCCCTGGGGGTGCCTTCTGACCACTCCTCATGGTCATTCATCATTGCCCTCCACTGGTGAAGCTGGGACAGGTTGGTTGGACAGTGTGTTTATTGACAACTAGAGGATGGAAGAGATGGTACATATATGATTTAATATATAATGTGATGCGATCAAGCAAAATGAGTCGTTTGTCGACCCAGAAAATTTTTCATTTTTTCATACATTTGAAATTAAAGAGTATAATCTATGCTTTAATACTGTTAAAACCCCATGTTGATATCACCTTTGGTTCAAAAGTTGTGAAAGTAGGAACATCAAGAGATGTGAGAGAATAAAACTGAGAAAAAGGAGGGTTTAAATTCGAGCTGTTTATTAAAACTACATTGGCACATTTTCTTTCAATGATAATTCTAACCCCTTTTTGATGTTATTTATCGGGAAGGAAGTTGCAAATATAAAATAAGATATATTTTGGCATTTAAATTTACAAAACAAATATTATTGAAAATGTCACCCGCGTTGGCGGCCTGTATTGGCGTGTTTCTCCACACTGATATTTCCGACTCATTTAGTTTGATCGCATCACATATTATGTTGTATATTTCTTTCATTGTTTTGTAGATTAGTCAACATTAGGGGTGTGCCAAACAGGGGCAGTGATCCTAAACAGTAGGGCAGACACACGCCACTGTTGCTGGGCGATGCATCCCTCAGTATCAAGCTGTTACATTGATATTGTTTGAAGTGAATATGAAAGTAAAGTAAATTAGGCAAACAATTCTTTAAAGGCATCGTACACGTTTGGTAATTGTCAAAGACCAGTGTTCTCATTTGGTGTATCCCAACATATGCATAAAACAACAAGCCTGTGAAAATTTGGGCTCAATTGGTCATCGAAGTTGCAAGAAAATGATGAAAAAAAAACACCCTTTGTGTGCTTTCAGATAGAATAATAAAAACTTCTTGCAAGAAGTTTTTATTATTTTAGTGAGAAATTACCTCTTTCTCAAAAACTATGTTACTTCAGAGGGAGTCGTTTCTCACAATGTTTTATACTATCAACAGCTCTCCGTTGCTTGTTACCAAGTCAGTTTTTATGCTATTATATATTTTGAGTCATTACCAAACGTGTACGATGCCTTTAAATATTTAGTAAGGTTCTTAGGACCCCAATGAAAACTCAGTGTTTACTATTTAGGCATTAGTAAAGAAATGTAACTAATAAAGTCAACCCTCATTATAAAGAGCAATGTTGTAAAGAGGTTCTGCTTAAATAAAGAATAAATTCTGAAGTCCCAATCGGAATCTCATTTCTACTTTGTGTTTCCTTGTTTTGCTGTCCTCTTTTAATGTTCTTGTTATAAAGAGGCAAGTTGGCCAGTCCAGCGACCTGTTATAACGAGAGTCGTGAGTACATATAAAATAAATAAATAAATAACCCAACCAATTTTGAACTCACCTTGCCCCACATCCAGATTCCCATGGTTTGGGGTCTTAAGCTCGGCCCGACGGTGAATCCATAGCTGCCCTGTTTCCCCATGAGTTGATTCAGAAGGAAGGACTTTCCTGAGTGATACTTTCCAACCACTGCAACCACAGCTACTGGGTTGGTCAACCTCAACAATGTCTTGAGTAAGTAATAAAAAAACAATTGAGAAATTGGTTAAATTGGCAAATCTTCAATATCAAGTTTTATTGTTTAGAGTGTGGGTTCGAATCCCACTCTTGCTGCTTGTGCTGACAAAAATAGCTGAGCAAAATTCCACAGGGATGTTTTGGTCTCTTTTGGAAATGCTGTTTTGAATGTTGTTTCCCCCAGCCCCCACTTTATCTCTAATACTGTTGCAAACTGTTGTCACAATTCACAAGTGTACAATTAACAACAAATTTTGACAACAATTTGGTCCCAATTTTAAGTTGCTGCTTATATACTGCGCAAACAGCTTTACAGGGCGCAAAATTTGATGTAAAGCATAAAGCAGCAAGCCAGCGACATAATAAAATTGGGCCCTTATACTTTTAGTAGGACAGTTCCGGCACAATAATAAGCACCCACAAAACATTTTTAATGTGTTTGTTTTTACACAAACTCCAGGGCAATATTTTTCTGATTTTTTTAAATTGGCCTTCATACCTAAAGGAACACTATTATATAATAATAATTCATGGCATGTCTTGGCCGAGCGGTCTAGTACACCGGACCCAAGCTCTGGTGTTATCAGCAGCAGAGTGGGGGTTCGATACCCGGTCATGACACTTGTGCCCTTGAGCAAGGCGCTTTAAACTATAATTGCTTCGTAAAAAGTTGGGAAGGTAGTGCATTCTGCTCAACCAGCCAGGCTCCTACTGGATGATACCCATGCCTACATCCTTACAGACTCTGAAGGGGACGTAACACTGAGAAGGTGGCAATGTGCTCCCGATGGCAGGTGATTTGGGTTGATAGCCCAAATCAGTTAATAGCCCTCACCTTGAAGTGGCCGTCCGGCATTGTGATGTTAGGCAATCTTTCATAAATAAAATTAAATAATAAAAAATATATAGGCCTACACATGCTCCCAAGAAAGTTTACATTTCCTACCTTGACACTCTCTTCCACAAGTTGTATCTTCTTGTGTGATGGATCTGGTCTAACCAACTGTAGAGGTTGATCTGTCAAAGAAGGCATTGGTCTGGGAGGGTCAGGACTTCTCGTTTCTTGTCGACGGATGGGAGGAGATGTAGAGTCACAGGGTGCTGGATTTTATTAAGGAGATCTATTTGAAGCCATGCCTACCCAGTGTTTTACCTCATGATCTCTAATACCTCTGTGCTAAAATGTATTATGTTTTGATTTGTATCACCAGAATTTCGGGCAACATACCTAATTATTTAGAATGTTTTTGTTGTAACCAAACATGTAAAAAGAGACTCAAAAATGTAAAGTCATAATAACCCGACACCAAGACACCAGCTACAATTAGAGACATATGAGCAAACAGGAGCATAAAACTGGACGACTGCAAAGGTGACTTCATCTTTTGTCTTAGATGCTTCTTCAGCTTACGGCCACCACACATGGGGCATTATGTGACCGTGTACCTTTTTCGATCTTACAAAATGGGGCGCCACCACTGTCGGACGGCGGGGGTCGATTTGGGGATTCCCCTACCCGAAGTGGGCGCGGCTCCTTGGTCTTCTAAACTATCGTGTCTGAGACAATGAAGCAAGGATGGTGAGACAATAATCACAACAATCGTTGCAGTTTCTGCAGGTGGTGGACCCGGGTTCAATTCCTGGACGTGTCAGAATATTTTTAATTCTTTTTAATTCAAAATAATAAAAAAATTCATTTATTAATAACAACATTACTTTTATTTTGTGTGAAGCAGATAGCCGGGTGGTAGAGATGCAGATTCTGCAGGTGGTGGACCCGGGTTCAATTCCTGGACATGTCAGAATATTTTTTAATTCTTTTTAATTCAAAATCATAAAAAAATTCATTTATTAATAACAAAATTACTTTTATTTTGTGTGAAACAGATAGTCGGGTGGTAGAGATGCAGTTTCTGCAGTTGGTGGACCCGGGTTCAATTCCTGGACAGGTGAGAATCTTTTTTATTTATTTTTCAATAAAAATAATAAAACTTTTCATTTATTACTAACAAAATTACCTTTATTTTGTGTGAAGCAGATAGCCGGGTGGTAGAGATTTAGATTCTGCAGGTGGTGGACCCAGGTTCAATTCCTGGACGGGTGAAAATATTTTTAATTCTTTTTAATTCAAAATAATAAAAGATTTCATTTACTAATAACAAAATTACTTTTATTTTGTGTGAAGCAGATAGCCGGGTGGTAGAGATGCAGATTCTGCAGTTGGTGGACCCGGGTTCAATTCCTGGACAGGTGAGAATCTTTTTTATTTATTTTTCAATAAAAATAATAAAACATTTCATTTATTACTAACAAAATTACCTTTATTTTGAGTGAAGCAGATAGCTGGGTGGTAGACATTTAGATTCTGCAGGTGGTGGACCCAGGTTCAATTCCTGGACGGGTGAAAATATTTTTAATTCTTTTTAATTCAAAATAATAAAAGATTTCATTTATTAATAACAAAATTACTTTTATTTTGTGTGAAGCAGATAGCCGGGTGGTAGAGATGCAGATTCTGCAGGTGGTGGACCCCGGTTCAATTCCTGGATGTGTCAGAATATTTTTTAATTCTTTTTAATTCAAAATAATAAAAAAATTCATTTATTAATAACAAAATTACTTTTATTTTGTGTGAAACAGATAGCCGGGTGGTAGAGATGCAGTTTCTGCAGGTGGTGGACCCGGGTTCAATTCCTGGACAGGTGAGAATCTTTTTTATTTATTTTTCAATAAAAATAATAAAATATTTCATTTATTCCTAACAAAATTACCTTTATTTCGTGTGAAGCAGATAGCCGGGTGGTAGAGATTTAGATTCTGCAGGTGGTGGACCCGGGTTCAATTCCTGGATGTTTAAGAATATTTTTTAATTCTTTTTAATTCAAAATAATAAAATATTTCATTTATTCCTAACAAAGTTACCTTCATTTCGTGTGAAGCAGATAGCCGGGTGGTAGAGATTTAGATTCTGCAGGTGGTGGACCCGGGTTCAATTCCTGGACAGGTGAGAATGTTTTTTATTTATTTTTCAATAAAAATAATAAAACATTTCATTTATTCCAAACAAAATTACCTTTATTTCATGTGAAGCAGATAGCCGGGTGGTAGAGATTTAGATTCTGCAGGTGGTGGACCCGGGTTCAATTCCTGGATGTGTAAGAATATTTTTTAATTCTTTTTAATTCAAAATAATAAAAAAATTCATTTATTAATAACAAAATTACTTTTATTTTGTGTGAAACAGATAGCCGGGTGGTAGAGATGCAGTTTCTGCAGTTGGTGGACCCGGGTTCAATTCCTGGACAGGTGAGAATCTTTTTTATTTATTTGTCAATAAAAATAATAAAACATTTCATTTATTACTAACAAAATTACCTTATTTTGTGTGAAGCAGATAGCCAGGTGGTAGAGATTTAGATTCTGGAGGTGGTGGACCCGGGTTCAATTCCTGGACGTGTCAGAATATTTTTAATTCTTTTTTACTCAATATAATAAAATATTTCATTTATTAATAACAAAATTACTTTTATTTTGTGTGAAGCAGATAGCCAGGTGGTAGAGATGCAGTTTCTGCAGGTTGTGGACCCGGGTTCAATTCCTGGACGGGTGAGAATCTTTTTTATTTATTTTTCAATAAAAATAATAAAATATTTCATTTATTTCTAACAAAATTACCTTCATTTCGTGTGAAGCAGATAGCCGGGTGGTAGAGATTTAGATTCTGCAGGTGGTGGACCCGGGTTCAATTCCTGGATGTGTAAGAATATTTTTTAATTCTTTTTAATTCAAAATAATAAAAAAATTCATTTATTAATAACAAAATTACTTTTATTTTGTGTGAAGCAGATAGCCGGGTGGTAGAGATGCAGATTCTGCAGGTGGTGGACCCGGGTTCAATTCCTGGACGTGTCAGAATATTTTTTTTAATTTTTTTTATTTAAAATAATAAAAAAATTCATTTATTAATAACAAAATTACTTTTATCTTGTGTGAAGCAGAAAGCCGGGTGGTAGAGATGCAGATTCTGCAGGTGGTGGACCCGGGTTCAATTCCTGGACCTGTCAGAATATTTTTTAATTCTTTTTAATTCAAAATAATAAAAGATTTCATTTATTAATAACAAAATTACTTTTATTTTGTGTGAAGCAGATAGCCGGGTGGTAGAGATTTAGATTCTGCAGGTGGTGGAACAGGGTTCAATTCCTGGACGGGTGAAAATATTTTTACTTCTTTTTAATTCAAAATAATAAAAAAATTCATTTATTAATAACAAAATTACTTTTATTTTGTGTGAAGCAGATAGCCGGGTGGTAGAGATGCAGATTCTGCAGGTGGTGGACCCGGGTTCAATTCCTGGACGTGTCAAAATATTTTTTAATTCTTTTTAATTCAAAATAATAAAAAAAATCATTTATTAATAACAAAATTACTTTTATTTTCTGTGAAGCAGATAGCCAGGTGGTAGAGATGCAGTTTCTGCAGGTTGTGGACCTGGGTTCAATTCCTGGATGGGTGAGAATCTTTTTTATTTATTTTTCAATAAAAATAATAAAATATTTCATTTATTCCTAACAAAATTACCTTCATTTCGTGTGAAGCAGATAGCCGGGTGGTAGAGATTTAGATTCTGCAGGTGGTGGACCCGGGTTCAATTCCTGGATGTGTCAGATTATTTTTTAATTCTTTTTAATTCAAAATAATAAAAAAGAATTCAAAATAACAAAATTACTTTTATTTTGTGTGAAGCAGATAGCCGGGTGGTAGAGATTTTGATTCTGCAGGTGGTGGACCCGGGTTCAATTCCTGGACGTGTCAGAATATTTTTTAATTTTTTTTTTATTTAAAATAATAAAAAAATTCATTTATTAATAACAAAATTACTTTTATCTTGTGTGAAGCAGATAGCCGGGTGGTAGAGATTTTGATTCTGCAGGTGGTGGACCCGGGTTCAATTCCTGGACGTGTCAGAATATTTTTAAATGTTTTTTTTATTTAAAATAATAAAAAAATTCATTTATTAATAACAACATTACTTTTATCTTGTGTGAAGCAGATAGCCGGGTGGTAGAGATGCAGATTCTGCAGGTGGTGGACCCGGGTTCAATTCCTGGACGTGTCAGAATATTTTTTAATTCTTTTTAATTCAAAATCATAAAAAAATTCATTTATTAATAACAAAATTACTTTTATTTTGTGTGAAACAGATAGCTGGGTGGTAGAGATGCAGTTTCTGCAGGTGGTGGACCCGGGTTCAATTCCTGGACGGGTGAGAATCTTTTTTTATTTATTTTTCAATAAAAATAATAAAATATTTCATTTATTCCTAACAAAATTACCTTTATTTCGTGTGAAGCAGATAGCCGGGTGGTAGAGATTTAGATTCTGCAGGTGGTGGACCTGGGTTCAATTCCTGGATGTGTAAGAATATTTTTTAATTCTTTTTAATTCAAAATAATAAAAAAGTTCATTTATTAATAACAAAATTACTTTGATTTTGTGTGAAGCAGATAGCCGGGTGGTAGAGATGCAGATTCTGCAGGTGGTGTACCCGGGTTCAATTCCTGGACGTGTCAGAATATTTTTTAATTCTTTTTAATTCAAAATAATAAAAAAATTCATTTATTAATAACAAAATTACTTTTATTTTGTGTGAAACAGATAGCCGGGTGGTAGAGATGCAGATTCTGCAGGTGGTGGACCCAGGTTCAATTCCTGGACGGGTGAAAATATTTTTAATTCTTTTTAATTCAAAATAATAAAAGATTTCATTTATTAATAACAAAATTACTTTTATTTTGTGTGAAGCAGATAGCCGGGTGGTAGAGATGCAGATTCTGCAGGTGGTGGACCCGGGTTCAATTCCTGGACGTGTCAGAATATTTTTTAATTCTTTTTAATTCAAAATAATAAAAAAAATCATTTATTAATAACAAAATTACTTTTATTTTGTGTGAAACAGATAGCCGGGTGGTAGAGATGCAGTTTCTGCAGTTGGTGGACCCGGGTTCAATTCCTGGACAGGTGAGAATCTTTTTTATTTATTTTTCAATAAAAATAATAAAACATTTCATTTATTACTAACAAAATTACCTTTATTTCGTGTGAAGCAGATAGCCAGGTGGTAGAGATTTAGATTCTGCAGGTGGTGGACCCGGGTTCAATTCCTGGATGTGTAAGAATATTTTTTAATTCTTTTTAATTCAAAATAATAAAAAAGTTCATTTATTAATAACAAAATTACTTTTATTTTGTGTGAAGCAGATAGCCGGGTGGTAGAGATGCAGATTCTGCAGGTGGTGGACCCGGGTTCAATTCCTGGACGTGTCAGAATATTTTTACATTTTTTTTTAATTTAAAATAATAAAATATTTCATTTATTAATAACAAAATTACTTTTATTTTGTGTGAAGCAGATAGCCGGGTGGTAGAGATGCAGATTCTGCAGGTGGTGGACCCGGGTTCAATTCCTGGACGGGTGAAAATATTTTTAATTCTTTTTAATTCAAAATAATAAAAAAATTCATTTATTAATAACAAAATTACTTTTATTTTGTGTGAAGCAGATAGCCGGGTGGTAGAGATGCAGATTCTGCAGGTGGTGGACCCGGGTTCAATTCCTGGACGTGTCAGAATATTTTTTAATTCTTTTTAATTCAAAATAATAAAAAAATTCATTTATTAATAACAAAATTACTTTTATTTTGTGTGAAACAGATAGCCGGGTGGTAGAGATGCAGTTTCTGCAGTTGGTGGACCCGGGTTCAATTCCTGGACAGGTGAGAATCTTTTTTATTTATTTTTCAATAAAAATAATAAAACATTTCATTTATTACTAACAAAATTACCTTTATTTTGTGTGAAGCAGATAGCCAGGTGGTAGAGATTTAGATTCTGCAGGTGGTGGACCCGGGTTCAATTCCTGGATGTGTAAGAATATTTTTTAATTCTTTTTAATTCAAAATAATAAAAAATTCATTTATTAATAACAAAATTACTTTTATTTTGTGTGAAGCAGATAGCCGGGTGGTAGAGATGCAGATTCTGCAGGTGGTGGACCCGGGTTCAATTCCTGGACGTGTCAGAATATTTTTTAATTCTTTTTAATTCAAAATAATAAAAAAATTCATTTATTAATAACAAAATTACTTTTATTTTGTGTGAAACAGATAGCCGGGTGGTAGAGATGCAGATTCTGCAGGTGGTGGACCCAGGTTCAATTCCTGGACGGGTGAAAATATTTTTAATTCTTTTTAATTCAAAATAATAAAAGATTTCATTTATTAATAACAAAATTACTTTTATTTTGTGTGAAGCAGATAGCCGGGTGGTAGAGATGCAGATTCTGCAGGTGGTGGACCCGGGTTCAATTCCTGGACGTGTCAGAAAATTTTTAATTCATTAATATTCAAAATAATAAAAGATATCATTTATTAATAACAAAATTACTTTTATTTTGTGTGAAACAGATAGCCGGGTGGTAGAGATGCAGTTTCTGCAGTTGGTGGACCCGGGTTCAATTCCTGGACAGGTGAGAATCTTTTTTATTTATTTTTCAATAAAAATAATAAAACATTTCATTTATTACTAACAAAATTACCTTTATTTCGTGTGAAGCAGATAGCCAGGTGGTAGAGATTTAGATTCTGCAGGTGGTGGACCCGGGTTCAATTCCTGGACGTGTCAGAATATTTTTTAATTCTTTTTAATTCAAAATAATAAAAAGTTCATTTATTAATAACAAAATTACTTTTATTTTGTGTGAAGCAGATAGCCGGGTGGTAGAGATGCAGATTCTGCAGGTGGTGGACCCGGGTTCAATTCCTGGACGTGTCAGAATATTTTTAATTCTTTTTAATTCAAAATAATAAAAAAATTCATTTATTAATAACAAAATTACTTTTATTTTGTGTGAAGCAGATAGCCGGGTGGTAGAGATGCAGATTCTGCAGGTGGTGGACCCGGGTTCAATTCCTGGACGTGTCAGAATATTTTTAATTCTTTTTAATTCAAAATAATAAAAAATTTCATTTATTAATAACAAAATTACTTTTATTTTGTGTGAAGCAGATAGCCGGGTGGTAGAGATGCAGAATCTGCAGGTGGTGGACCCTGGTTCAATTCGTGGACGGGTGAGTATATTTTTAATTCTTATAAATCAAAATAATAAAAATTTCATTTATTAATAACAAAATTACTTTTCTGTGTGAAGCAGATAGCCGGGTGGTAGAGATGCAGATTCTGCAGGTGGTGGACCCGGGTTCAATTCCTGGACGTGTCAGAATATTTTTAATTCTTTTTAATTCAAAATAATAAAAAAATTCATTTATTAATAACAAAATTACTTTTATTTTGTGTGAAGCAGATAGCCGGGTGGTAGAGATGCAGATTCTGCAGGTGGTGGACCCGGGTTCAATTCCTGGACGTGTGAGAATATTTTTAATTAATTTTTATTCAAAATAATAAAATATTTCATTTATTAATAACAAAATTACTTTTATTTTGTGTGAAGCAGATAGCCGGGTGGTAGAGATGCAGATTCTGCAGGTGGTGGACCCGGGTTCAATTCCTGGACGTGTCAGAATATTTTTAATTCTTTTTAATTCAAAATAATAAAAATTCATTTATTAATAACAAAATTACTTTTATTTTGTGTGAAGCAGATAGTGGTAGAGATGCAGATTCTGCAGGTGGTGGACCCGGTTCAATTCCTATAAAAAATTTCATTTATATAACAAAATTACTTTTATTTTGTGTGAAGCAGATAGTGGTAGAGATGCAGATTCTGCAGGTGGTGGACCCGGGTTCAATTCCTGGACGTGTCAGAATATTTTTAATTCTTTTTTATAAAAATTAATAAAAAGTTCATTTATTAATAACAAAATTACTTTTATTTTGTGTGAAGCAGATAGCCGGGTGGTAGAGATGCAGATTCTGCAGGTGGTGGACCCAGGTTCAATTCCTGGACGGGTGAAAATATTTTTAATTCTTTTTAATTCAAAATAATAAAAGATTTCATTTATTAATAACAAAATTACTTTTATTTTGTGTGAAGCAGATAGCCGGGTGGTAGAGATGCAGATTCTGCAGGTGGTGGACCCGGGTTCAATTCCTGGACGTGTCAGAATATTTTTTAATTCTTTTTAATTCAAAATAACGAAAAAAATCATTTATTAATAACAAAATTACTTTTATTTGTGTGAAGCAGATAGCCAGGTGGTAGAGATGCAGATTCTGCAGGTGGTGGACCCGGGTTCAATTCCTGGACGTGTCAGAATATTTTTTAATTCTTTTTAATTCAAAATAATAAAAAAATTCATTTATTAATAACAAAATTACTTTTATTTTGTGTGAAACAGATAGCCGGGTGGTAGAGATGCAGATTCTGCAGGTGGTGGACCCAGGTTCAATTCCTGGACGGGTGAAAATATTTTTAATTCTTTTTAATTCAAAATAATAAAAAAATTCATTTATTAATAACAAAATTACTTTTATTTTGTGTGAAGCAGATAGCCGGGTGGTAGAGATGCAGATTCTGCAGGTGGTGGACCCGGGTTCAATTCCTGGACGTGTCAGAATATTTTTAATTCTTTTTAATCCAAAATAATAAAAAGTTCATTTATTAATAACAAAATTACTTTTATTTTGTGTGAAACAGATAGCCGGGTGGTAGAGATGCAGTTTCTGCAGTTGGTGGACCCGGGTTCAATTCCTGGACAGGTGAGAATCTTTTTTATTTATTTTTCAATAAAAATAATAAAACATTTCATTTATTACTAACAAAATTACCTTTATTTTGTGTGAAGCAGATAGCCAGGTGGTAGAGATTTAGATTCTGCAGGTGGTGGACCCGGGTTCAATTCCTGGACGTGTCAGAATATTTTTAATTCTTTTTAATTCAAAATAATAAAAAAGTTCATTTATGATGAACAAAATTACTTTTATTTTGTGTGAAGCAGATAGCCGGGTGGTAGAGATGCAGATTCTGCAGGTGGTGGACCCGGGTTCAATTCCTGGACGGGTGAAAATATTTTTAATTCTTTTTAATTCAAAATAATAAAAAAATTCATTTATTAATAACAAAATTACTTTTATTTTGTGTGAAGCAGATAGCCGGGTGGTAGAGATGCAGATTCTGCAGGTGGTGGACCCGGGTTCAATTCCTGGACGTGTCAGAATATTTTTAATTCTTTTTAATTCAAAATCATAAAAAATTCATTTATTAATAACAAAATTACTTTTATTTTGTGTGAAACAGATAGTCGGGTGGTAGAGATGCAGTTTCTGCAGTTGGTGGACCCGGGTTCAATTCCTGGACAGGTGAGAATCTTTTTTATTTATTTTTCAATAAAAATAATAAAACATTTCATTTATTACTAACAAAATTACCTTTATTTTGTGTGAAGCAGATAGCCAGGTGGTAGAGATTTAGATTCTGCAGGTGGTGGACCCGGGTTCAATTCCTGGATGTGTAAGAATATTTTTTAATTCTTTTTAATTCAAAATAATAAAAGATTTCATTTATTAATAACAAAATTACTTTTATTTTGTGTGAAGCAGATAGCCGGGTGGTAGAGATGCAGATTCTGCAGGTGGTGGACCCGGGTTCAATTCCTGGACGTGTCAGAATATTTTTTAATTCTTTTTAATTCAAAATCATAAAAAATTCATTTATTAATAACAAAATTACTTTTATTTTGTGTGAAACAGATAGCCGGGTGGTAGAGATGCAGTTTCTGCAGGTGGTGGACCCGGGTTCAATTCCTGGACAGGTGAGAATCTTTTTAATTATTTTTAAAAAAAAATAATAAAACATTTCATTTATTACTAACAAAATTACCTTTATTTTGTGTGAAGCAGATAGCCGGGTGGTAGAGATTTAGATTCTGCAGGTGGTGGACCCGGGTTCAATTCCTGGACGTGTCAGAATATTTTTTAATTCTTTTTAATTCAAAATAATAAAAAGTTCATTTATTAATAACAAAATTACTTTTATTTTGTGTGAAGCAGATAGCCGGGTGGTAGAGATGCAGATTCTGCAGGTGGTGGACCCGGGTTCAATTCCTGGACGTGTCAGAATATTTTTTAATTCTTTTTTATTTAAAATAATAAAAAAATTCATTTATTAATAACAAAATTACTTTTATTTTGTGTGAAGCAGATAGCCGGGTGGTAGAGATGCATATGCTGCAGGTGGTGGATTTAATCAAAATAATAAAATTCAGTTATTTCTAACCAAATTACTTTTATTTTGTGTGAAGCAGATAGCCGGGTGGTAGAGATGCAGATTCTGCAGATGGTGGACCCGGGTTCAATTCCAGGACGTGTCAGAATATTTTTTAATTCTTTTTAATTCAAAATAATAAAAAAATTCATTTATTAATAACAAAATTACTTTTATTTTGTGTGAAGCAGATAGCCGGGTGGTAGAGATGCAGATTCTGCAGGTGGTGGACCCGGGTTCAATTCCTGGACGTGTCAGAATATTTTTTAATTCTTTTTAATTCAAAATAATAAAAAATTCATTTATTAATAACAAAATTACTTTTATTTTGTGTGAAACAGATAGCCGGGTGGTAGAGATGCAGTTTCTGCAGTTGGTGGACCCGGGTTCAATTCCTGGACAGGTGAGAATCTTTTTTATTTATTTTTCAATAAAAATAATAAAACATTTCATTTATTACTAACAAAATTACCTTTATTTTGTGTGAAGCAGATAGCCAGGTGGTAGAGATTTAGATTCTGCAGGTGGTGGACCCGGGTTCAATTCCTGGACGTGTCAGAATATTTTTTATTCTTTTTTATTCAAAATAATAAAATATTTCATTTATTAATAACAAAATTACTTTTATTTTGTGTGAAGCAGATAGCCGGGTGGTAAAGATGCAGATTTTGCAGGGGATGGACCCGGGTTCAATTCCTGGACGTGTCAGAATATTTTTAATTCTTTTTAATTCAAAATGCTAAAAAAGTTCATTTATTAATAACAAAATTACTTTTATTTTGTGTGAAGCAGATAGCCGGGTGGTAGAGATGCAGATTCTGCAGGTGGTGGACCCGGGTTCAATTCCTGGACGTGTGAGAATAATTTTAATTCTTTTTAATTCAAAATAATAAAAAAATTCATTTATTAATAACAAAATTACTTTTATTTTGTGTGAAGCAGATAGCCGGGTGGTAGAGATGCAGATTTTGCAGGTGGTGGACCCGGGTTCAATTCCTGGACGTGTCAGAATATTTTTGAATTCTTTTGAATTCAAAATAATAAAAAAATTCATTTATTAATAACAAAATTACTTTTATTTTGTGTGAAGCAGATAGCCGGGTGGTAGAGATGCAGATTCTGCAGGTGGTGGACCCGGGTTCAATTCCTGGACAGGTGAAAATATTTTTAATTCTTTTTAATTCAAAATAATAAAAAAATTCATTTATTAATAACAAAATTACTTTTATTTTGTGTGAAGCAGATAGCCGGGTGGTAGAGATGCAGATTCTGCAGGTGGTGGACCCAGGTTCAATTCCTGGACGTGTGAGAATATTTTTTAATTCTTTTTAATTCAAAATAATAAAAGATTTCATTTATTAATAACAAAATTACTTTTATTTTGTGTGAAGCAGATAGCCGGGTGGTAGAGATGCAGATTCTGCAGGTGGTGGACCCGGGTTCAATTCCTGGACGTGTCAGAATATTTTTTAATTCTTTTTAATTCAAAATAATAAAAAAATTCATTTATTAATAACAAAATTACTTTTATTTTGTGTGAAGCAGATAGCCGGGTGGTAGAGATGCAGATTCTGCAGGTGGTGGACCCGGGTTCAATTCCTGGACGTGTCAGAATATTTTTTAATTCTTTTTAATTCAAAATAATAAAAAAATTCATTTATTAATAACAAAATTACTTTTATTTTGTGTGAAACAGATAGCCGGGTGGTAGAGATGCAGATTCTGCAGGTGGTGGACCCAGGTTCAATTCCTGGACGGGTGAAAATATTTTTAATTCTTTTTAATTCAAAATAATAAAAAGTTCATTTATTAATAACAAAATTACTTTTATTTTGTGTGAAGCAGATAGCCGGGTGGTAGAGATGCAGATTCTGCAGGTGGTGGACCCGGGTTCAATTCCTGGACGTGTCAGAATATTTTTTAATTCTTTTTAATTCAAAATAATAAAAAAATTCATTTATTAATAACAAAATTACTTTTATTTTGTGTGAAACAGATAGCCGGGTGGTAGAGATGCAGTTTCTGCAGTTGGTGGACCCGGGTTCAATTCCTGGACAGGTGAGAATCTTTTTTATTTATTTTTCAATAAAAATAATAAAACATTTCATTTATTACTAACAAAATTACCTTTATTTTGTGTGAAGCAGATAGCCAGGTGGTAGAGATTTAGATTCTGGAGGTGGTGGACCCGGGTTCAATTCCTGGACGTGTCAGAATATTTTTAATTCTTTTTTATTCAAAATAATAAAATATTTCATTTATGATGAACAAAATTACTTTTATTTTGTGTGAAGCAGATAGCCGGGTGGTAGAGATGCAGATTCTGCAGGTGGTGGACCCGGGTTCAATTCCTGGACGGGTGAAAATATTTTTAATTCTTTTTAATTCAAAATAATAAAAAAATTCATTTATTAATAACAAAATTACTTTTATTTTGTGTGAAGCAGATAGCCGGGTGGTAGAGATGCAGATTCTGCAGGTGGTGGACCCGGGTTCAATTCCTGGACGTGTCAGAATATTTTTTAATTCTTTTTAATTCAAAATAATAAAAAAATTCATTTATTAATAACAAAATTACTTTTATTTTGTGTGAAACAGATAGTCGGGTGGTAGAGATGCAGTTTCTGCAGTTGGTGGACCCGGGTTCAATTCCTGGACAGGTGAGAATCTTTTTTATTTATTTTTCAATAAAAATAATAAAACATTTCATTTATTACTAACAAAATTACCTTTATTTTGTGTGAAGCAGATAGCCGGGTGGTAGAGATTTAGATTCTGCAGGTGGTGGACCCGGGTTCAATTCCTGGATGTGTAAGAATATTTTTTAATTCTTTTTAATTCAAAATAATAAAAGATTTCATTTATTAATAACAAAATTACTTTTATTTTGTGTGAAGCAGATAGCCGGGTGGTAGAGATGCAGATTCTGCAGGTGGTGGACCCGGGTTCAATTCCTGGACGTGTCAGAATATTTTTAATTCTTTTTAATTCAAAATAATAAAAAATTCATTTATTAATAACAAAATTACTTTTATTTTGTGTGAAGCAGATAGCCGGGTGGTAGAGATGCAGATTCTGCAGGTGGTGGACCCGGGTTCAATTCCTGGACGGGTGAAAATATTTTTAATTCTTTTTAATTCAAAATAATAAAATATTTCATTTATTAATAACAAAATTACTTTTATTTTGTGTGAAGCAGATAGCCGGGTGGTAGAGATGCAGATTCTGCAGGTGGTGGACCCGGGTTCAATTCCTGGACGTGTCAGAATATTTTTAATTCTTTTTAATTCAAAATAATAAAAGATTTCATTTATTAATAACAAAATTACTTTTATTTTGTGTGAAGCAGATAGCCGGGTGGTAGAGATGCAGATTCTGCAGGTGGTGGACCCGGGTTCAATTCCTGGACGTGTCAGAATATTTTTTAATTCTTTTTAATTCAAAATAATAAAAAAATTCATTTATTAATAACAAAATTACTTTTATTTTGTGTGAAGCAGATAGCCGGGTGGTAGAGATGCAGTTTCTGCAGGTGGTGGACCCGGGTTCAATTCCTGGACGTGTCAGAATAATTTCAATTCTTTTTAATTCAAACTAATTAATAATATTGATTTATTAATAACAAAATTACTTTTATTTTGTGTGAAACAGATAGCCGGGTGGTAGAGATGCAGTTTCTGCAGTTGGTGGACCCGGGTTCAATTCCTGGACAGGTGAGAATCTTTTTTATTTATTTTTCAATAAAAATAATAAAACATTTCATTTATTACTAACAAAATTACCTTTATTTTGTGTGAAGCAGATAGCCGGGTGGTAGAGATTTAGATTCTGCAGGTGGTGGACCCGGGTTCAATTCCTGGACGTGTCAGAATATTTTTTAATTCTTTTTAATTCAAAATAATAAAAAGTTCATTTATTAATAACAAAATTACTTTTATTTTGTGTGAAGCAGATAGCCGGGTGGTAGAGATGCAGATTTTGCAGATGGTGGACCCGGGTTCAATTCCTGGACGTGTCAGAATATTTTTTAATTCTTTTTTATTCAAAATAATAAAATATTTCATTTATGATGAACAAAATTACTTTTATTTTGTGTGAAGCAGATAGCCGGGTGGTAGAGATGCAGATTCTGCAGGTGGTGGACCCGGGTTCAATTCCTGGACGGGTGAAAATATTTTTAATTCTTTTTAATTCAAAATAATAAAAAAATTCATTTATTAATAACAAAATTACTTTTATTTTGTGTGAAGCAGATAGCCGGGTGGTAGAGATGCAGATTCTGCAGGTGGTGGACCGGGTTCAATTCCTGGACGTGTCAGAATATTTTTTAATTCTTTTTAATTCAAAATAATAAAAAAATTCATTTATTAATAACAAAATTACTTTTATTTTGTGTGAAACAGATAGTCGGGTGGTAGAGATGCAGTTTCTGCAGTTGGTGGACCCGGGTTCAATTCCTGGACAGGTGAGAATCTTTTTTATTTATTTTTCAATAAAAATAATAAAACATTTCATTTATTACTAACAAAATTACCTTTATTTTGTGTGAAGCAGATAGCCGGGTGGTAGAGATTTAGATTCTGCAGGTGGTGGACCCGGGTTCAATTCCTGGATGTGTAAGAATATTTTTTAATTCTTTTTAATTCAAAATAATAAAAAAGTTCATTTATTAATAACAAAATTACCTTTATTTTGTGTGAAGCAGATAGCCGGGTGGTAGAGATGCAGATTCTGCAGATGGTGGACCCGGGTTCAATTCCTGGACGTGTCAGAATATTTTTTAATTCTTTTTTATTCAAAATAATAAAATATTTCATTTATGATGAACAAAATTACTTTTATTTTGTGTGAAGCAGATAGCCGGGTGGTAGAGATGCAGATTCTGCAGGTGGTGGACCCGGGTTCAATTCCTGGACGTGTCAGAATATTTTTTAATTCTTTTTAATTCAAAATAATAAAAAAATTCATTTATTAATAACAAAATTACTTTTATTTTGTGTGAAGCAGATAGCCGGGTGGTAGAGATGCAGATTCTGCAGGTGGTGGACCCGGGTTCAATTCCTGGACGGGTGAAAATATTTTTAATTCTTTTTAATTCAAAATAATAAAAAAATTCATTTATTAATAACAAAATTACTTTTATTTTGTGTGAAGCAGATAGCCGGGTGGTAGAGATTTAGATTCTGCAGGTGGTGGACCCAGGTTCAATTCCTGGACGGGTGAAAATATTTTTAATTCTTTTTAATTCAAAATAATAAAAGATTTCATTTATTAATAACAAAATTACTTTTATTTTGTGTGAAGCAGATAGCCGGGTGGTAGAGATGCAGATTCTGCAGGTGGTGGACCCGGGTTCAATTCCTGGACGTGTCAGAATATTTTTTAATTCTTTTTAATTCAAAATAATAAAAAAATTCATTTATTAATAACAAAATTACTTTTATTTTGTGTGAAGCAGATAGCCGGGTGGAAGAGATGCAGATTCTGCAGGTGGTGGACCCGGGTTCAATTCCTGGACGTGTCAGAATATTTTTTAATTCTTTTTAATTCAAAATAATAAAAAAATTCATTTATTAATAACAAAATTACTTTTATTTTGTGTGAAACAGATAGCCGGGTGGTAGAGATGCAGATTCTGCAGGTGGTGGACCCAGGTTCAATTCCTGGACGGGTGAAAATATTTTTAATTCTTTTTAATTCAAAATAATAAAAAAATTCATTTATTAATAACAAAATTACTTTTATTTTGTGTGAAGCAGATAGCCGGGTGGTAGAGATGCAGATTCTGCAGATGGTGGACCCGGGTTCAATTCCAGGACGTGTCAGAATATTTTTTAATTCTTTTTAATTCAAAATAATAAAAAAATTCATTTATTAATAACAAAATTACTTTTATTTTGTGTGAAACAGATAGCCGGGTGGTAGAGATGCAGTTTCTGCAGTTGGTGGACCCGGGTTCAATTCCTGGACAGGTGAGAATCTTTTTTATTTATTTTTCAATAAAAATAATAAAACATTTCATTTATTACTAACAAAATTACCTTTATTTTGTGTGAAGCAGATAGCCAGGTGGTAGAGATTTAGATTCTGGAGGTGGTAGACCTAGGTTCAATTCCTGGACGTGTCAGAATATTTTTAATTCTTTTTTATTCAAAATAATAAAATATTTCATTTATGATGAACAAAATTACTTTTATTTTGTGTGAAGCAGATAGCCGGGTGGTAGAGATGCAGATTCTGCAGGTGGTGGACCCGGGTTCAATTCCTGGACGGGTGAAAATATTTTTAATTCTTTTTAATTCAAAATAATAAAAAAATTCATTTATTAATAACAAAATTACTTTTATTTTGTGTGAAGCAGATAGCCGGGTGGTAGAGATGCAGATTCTGCAGGTGGTGGACCCGGGTTCAATTCCTGGACGGGTCAGAATATTTTTTAATTCTTTTTAATTCAAAATAATAAAAAAATTCATTTATTAATAACAAAATTACTTTTATTTTGTGTGAAACAGATAGTCGGGTGGTAGAGATGCAGTTTCTGCAGTTGGTGGACCCGGGTTCAATTCCTGGACAGGTGAGAATCTTTTTTATTTATTTTTCAATAAAAATAATAAAACATTTCATTTATTACTAACAAAATTACCTTTATTTCGTGTGAAGCAGATAGCCGGGTGGTAGAGATTTAGATTCTGCAGGTGGTGGACCCGGGTTCAATTCCTGGATGTGTAAGAATATTTTTTAATTCTTTTTAATTCAAAATAATAAAAAAGTTCATTTATTAATAACAAAATTACTTTTATTTTGTGTGAAGCAGATAGCCGGGTGGTAGAGATGCAGATTCTGCAGGTGGTGGACCCGGGTTCAATTCCTGGACGTGTCAGAATATTTTTTAATTCTTTTTTATTCAAAATAATAAAATATTTCATTTATTAATAACAAAATTACTTTTATTTTGTGTGAAGCAGATAGCCGGGTGGTAGAGATGCAGATTCTGCAGGTGGTGGACCCGGGTTCAATTCCTGGACGTGTAATAATATTTTTAATTCTTTTTAATTCAAAATAATAAAATATTTCATTTATTAATAACAAAATTACTTTTATTTTGTGTGAAGCAGATAGCCGGGTGGTAGAGATGCAGATTCTGCAGGTGGTGGACCCGGGTTCAATTCCTGGACGTGTCAGAATATTTTTTAATTCTTTTTAATTCAAAATAATAAAAAAAATCATTTATTAATAACAAAATTACTTTTATTTTGTGTGAAACAGATAGCTGGGTAGTAGAGATGCAGTTTCTGCAGTTGGTGGACCCGGGTTCAATTCCTGGACAGGTGAGAATCTTTTTTATTTAATTTTCCATAAAAATAATAAAACATTTCATTTATTACTAACAAAATTACCTTTATTTTGTGTGAAGCAGATAGCCAGGTGGTAGAGATTTAGATTCTGGAGGTGGTGGACCCGGGTTCAATTCCTGGACGTGTCAGAATGTTTTTAATTCATTTTTATTTAAAATAATAAAAAATTTAATTTAATAATAACAAAATTACTTTTATTTTGTGTGAAGCAGATAGCCGGGTGGTAGAGATGCAGATTCTGCAGGTGGTGGACCCGGGTTCAATTCCTGGACGTGTCAGAATATTTTTAATTCTTTTTAATTCAAAATAATAAAAAAATTCATTTATTAATAACAAAATTACTTTTATTTTGTGTGAAGCAGATAGCCGGGTGGTAGAGATGCAGATTCTGCAGGTGGTGGACCCGGGTTCAATTCCTGGACGTGTCAGAATATTTTTTAATTCTTTTTAATTCAAAATAATAAAAAAATTCATTTATTAATAACAAAATTACTTTTATTTTGTGTGAAACAGATAGCCGGGTGGTAGAGATGCAGTTTCTGCAGGTGGTGGACCCGGGTTCAATTCCTGGACAGGTGAGAATCTTTTTAATTAATTTTTAATTAAAAATAATAAAACATTTCATTTATTACTAACAAAATTACCTTTATTTTGTGTGAAGCAGATAGCCGGGTGGTAGAGATTTAGATTCTGCAGGTGGTGGACCCGGGTTCAATTCCTGGACGTGTCAGAATATTTTTTAATTCTTTTTAATTCAAAATAATAAAAAGTTCATTTATTAATAACAAAATTACTTTTATTTTGTGTGAAGCAGATAGCCGGGTGGTAGAGATGCAGATTGTGCAGGTGGTGGACCCGGGTTCAATTCCTGGACGTGTCAGAATATTTTTAATTTTTTTTACTCAAAATAATAAAATATTTCATTTATGATGAACAAAATTACTTTTATTTTGTGTGAAGCAGATAGCCGGGTGGTAGAGATGCAGATTCTGCAGGTGGTGGACCGGGTTCAATTCCTGGACGGGTCAGAATATTTTTAAATTCTTTTTAATTCAAAATAATAAAAAAATTCATTTATTAATAACAAAATTACTTTTATTTTGTGTGAAGCAGATAGCCGGGTGGTAGAGATGCAGATTCTGCAGGTGGTGGACCCAGGTTCAATTCCTGGACGGGTGAAAATATTTTTAATTCTTTTTAATTCAAAATAATAAAAAAATTCATTTATTAATAACAAAATTACTTTTATTTTGTGTGAAGCAGATAGCCGGGTGGTAGAGATGCAGATTCTGCAGGTGGTGGACCGGGTTCAATTCCTGGACGGGTCAGAATATTTTTAAATTCTTTTTAATTCAAAATAATAAAAAAATTCATTTATTAATAACAAAATTACTTTTATTTTGTGTGAAACAGATAGCCGGGTGGTAGAGATGCAGTTTCTGCAGTTGGTGGACCCGGGTTCAATTCCTGGACGTGTCAGAATATTTTTTAATTCTTTTTAATTAAAAATAATAAAACATTTCATTTATTACTAACAAAATTACCTTTATTTTGTGTGAAGCAGATAGCCAGGTGGTAGAGATTTAGATTCTGGAGGTGGTGGACCCGGGTTCAATTCCTGGACGTGTCAGAATATTTTTAATTCTTTTTAATTCAAAATAATAAAAGATTTCATTTATTAATAACAAAATTACTTTTATTTTGTGTGAAACAGATAGCCGGGTGGTAGAGATGCAGATTCTGCAGGTGGTGGACCCGGGTTCAATTCCTGGACGTGTCAGAATATTTTTAATTCTTTTTAATTCAAAATAATAAAAATTCATTTATTAATAACAAAATTACTTTTATTTTGTGTGAAGCAGATAGCCGGGTGGTAGAGATGCAGATTCTGCAGGTGGTGGACCAGGGTTCAATTCCTGGACGTGTCAGAATATTTTTAATTCTTTTTAATTAAAACTAATGAAAGAATTAATTTATTAATAACAAAATTACTTTTATTTTGTGTGAAGCAAATAGCCGGGTGGTAGAGATGCAGATTCTGCAGGTGGTGGACCCGGGTTCAATTCCTGGACGTGTCAGAATATTTTTTAATTCTTTTTAATTCAAAATAATAAAAAAATTCATTTATTAATAACAAAATTACTTTTATTTTGTGTGAAACAGATAGCCGGGTGGTAGAGATGCAGATTCTGCAGGTGGTGGACCCAGGTTCAATTCCTGGACGTGTCAGAATATTTTTTATTTTTTTTTATTAAAAATTATTAAATATTTCATTTATTAATAACAAAATTACTTTTATTTTGTGTGAAGCAGATAGCCGGGTGGTAGAGATGCAGATTCTGCAGGTGGTGGACCCGGGTTCAATTCCTGGACGTGTGAAAATATTTTTAATTCTTTTTAATTCAAAATAATAAAAAAATTCATTTATTAATAACAAAATTACTTTTATTTTGTGTGAAGCAGATAGCCGGGTGGTAGAGATGCAGATTCTGCAGGTGGTGGACCCGGGTTCAATTCCTGGACGTGTCAGAATATTTTTTAATTCTTTTTAATTCAAAATAATAAAAAAATTCATTTATTAATAACAAAATTACTTTTATTTTGTGTGAAACAGATAGTCGGGTGGTAGAGATGCAGTTTCTGCAGTTGGTGGACCCGGGTTCAATTCCTGGACAGGTGAGAATCTTTTTTATTTATTTTTCAATAAAAATAATAAAACATTTCATTTATTACTAACAAAATTACCTTTATTTTGTGTGAAGCAGATAGCCGGGTGGTAGAGATTTAGATTCTGCAGGTGGTGGACCCGGGTTCAATTCCTGGATGTGTAAGAATATTTTTTAATTCTTTTTAATTCAAAATAATAAAAAAGTTCATTTATTAATAACAAAATTACTTTTATTTTGTGTGAAGCAGATAGCCGGGTGGTAGAGATGCAGATTCTGCAGATGGTGGACCCGGGTTCAATTCCTGGACGTGTCAGAATATTTTTTAATTCTTTTTTATTCAAAATAATAAAATATTTCATTTATGATGAACAAAATTACTTTTATTTTGTGTGAAGCAGATAGCCGGGTGGTAGAGATGCAGATTCTGCAGGTGGTGGACCCGGGTTCAATTCCTGGACGTGTCAGAATATTTTTTAATTCTTTTTTATTCAAAATAATAAAATATTTCATTTATTAATAACAAAATTACTTTTATTTTGTGTGAAGCAGATAGCCGGGTGGTAGAGATGCAGATTCTGCAGGTGGTGGACCCAGGTTCAATTCCTGGACGGGTGAAAATATTTTTAATTCTTTTTAATTCAAAATAATAAAAAAATTCATTTATTAATAACAAAATTACTTTTATTTTGTGTGAAGCAGATAGCCGGGTGGTAGAGATGCAGATTCTGCAGGTGGTGGACCCGGGTTCAATTCCTGGACGTGTCAGAATATTTTTTAATTCTTTTTAATTCAAAATAATAAAAAAATTCATTTATTAATAACAAAATTACTTTTATTTTGTGTGAAACAGATAGTCGGGTGGTAGAGATGCAGTTTCTGCAGTTGGTGGACCCGGGTTCAATTCCTGGACAGGTGAGAATCTTTTTTATTTATTTTTCAATAAAAATAATAAAACATTTCATTTATTACTAACAAAATTACCTTTATTTTGTGTGAAGCAGATAGCCGGGTGGTAGAGATTTAGATTCTGCAGGTGGTGGACCCAGGTTCAATTCCTGGACGTGTGAAAATATTTTTAATTCTTTTTAATTCAAAATAATAAAAGATTTCATTTATTAATAACAAAATTACTTTTATTTTGTGTGAAGCAGATAGCCGGGTGGTAGAGATGCAGATTCTGCAGGTGGTGGACCCGGGTTCAATTCCTGGACGTGTCAGAATATTTTCTAATTCTTTTTAATTCAAAATAATAAAAAAATTCATTTATTAATAACAAAATTACTTTTATTTTGTGTGAAGCAGATAGCCGGGTGGTAGAGATGCAGATTCTGCAGGTGGTGGACCCGGGTTCAATTCCTGGACGTGTCAGAATATTTTTTAATTCTTTTTAATTCAAAATAATAAAATATTTCATTTATTAATAACAAAATTACTTTTATTTTGTGTGAAGCAGATAGCCGGGTGGTAGAGATGCAGATTCTGCAGGTGGTGGACCCGGGTTCAATTCCTGGACGGGTGAAAATATTTTTAATTCTTTTTAATTCAAAATAATAAAAAAATTCATTTATTAATAACAAAATTACTTTTATTTTGTGTGAAGCAGATAGCCGGGTGGTAGAGATGCAGATTCTGCAGGTGGTGGACCCGGGTTCAATTCCTGGACGTGTCAGAATATTTTTAATTCTTTTTAATTCAAAATAATAAAAAAATTCATTTATTAATAACAAAATTACTTTTATTTTGTGTGAAACAGATAGCCGGGTGGTAGAGATGCAGTTTCTGCAGTTGGTGGACCCGGGTTCAATTCCTGGACAGGTGAGAATCTTTTTTATTTATTTTTCAATAAAAATAATAAAACATTTCATTTATTACTAACAAAATTACCTTTATTTCGTGTGAAGCAGATAGCCGGGTGGTAGAGATTTAGATTCTGCAGGTGGTGGACCCGGGTTCAATTCCTGGATGTGTCAGAATATTTTTTAATTCTTTTTAATTCAAAATAATAAAAAGTTCATTTATTAATAACAAAATTACTTTTATTTTGTGTGAAGCAGATAGCCGGGTGGTAGAGATGCAGATTTTGCAGATGGTGGACCCGGGTTCAATTCCTGGACGTGTCAGAATATTTTTTAATTCTTTTTTATTCAAAATAATAAAATATTTCATTTATGATGAACAAAATTACTTTTATTTTGTGTGAAGCAGATAGCCGGGTGGTAGAGATGCAGATTCTGCAGGTGGTGGACCCGGGTTCAATTCCTGGACGTGTCAGAATATTTTTTAATTCTTTTTAATTCAAAATAATAAAAAAGTTCATTTATGATGAACAAAATTACTTTTATTTTGTGTGAAGCAGATAGCCGGGTGGTAGAGATGCAGATTCTGCAGGTGGTGGACCCGGGTTCAATTCCTGGACGGGTGAAAATATTTTTAATTCTTTTTAATTCAAAATAATAAAAAAATTCATTTATTAATAACAAAATTACTTTTATTTTGTGTGAAGCAGATAGCCGGGTGGTAGAGATGCAGATTCTGCAGGTGGTGGACCCGGGTTCAATTCCTGGACGTGTCAGAATATTTTTTAATTCTTTTTAATTCAAAATAATAAAAAAATTCATTTATTAATAACAAAATTACTTTTATTTTGTGTGAAACAGATAGTCGGGTGGTAGAGATGCAGTTTCTGCAGTTGGTGGACCCGGGTTCAATTCCTGGACAGGTGAGAATCTTTTTTATTTATTTTTCAATAAAAATAATAAAACATTTCATTTATTACTAACAAAATTACCTTTATTTTGTGTGAAGCAGATAGCCGGGTGGTAGAGATTTAGATTCTGCAGGTGGTGGACCCAGGTTCAATTCCTGGACGGGTGAAAATATTTTTAATTCTTTTTAATTCAAAATAATAAAAGATTTCATTTATTAATAACAAAATTACTTTTATTTTGTGTGAAGCAGATAGCCGGGTGGTAGAGATGCAGATTCTGCAGGTGGTGGACCCGGGTTCAATTCCTGGACGTGTCAGAATATTTTTTAATTCTTTTTAATTCAAAATAATAAAAAAATTCATTTATTAATAACAAAATTACTTTTATTTTGTGTGAAACAGATAGCCGGGTGGTAGAGATGCAGTTTCTGCAGGTGGTGGACCCGGGTTCAATTCCTGGACGGGTGAGAATCTTTTTTTATTTATTTTTCAATAAAAATAATAAAATATTTCATTTATTACTAACAAAATTACCTTTATTTCGTGAGAAGCAGATAGCCGGGTGGTAGAGATTTAGATTCTGCAGGTGGTGGACCCGGGTTCAATTCCTGGACGTGTCAGAATATTTTTTAATTCTTTTTAATTCAAAATAATAAAAAGTTCATTTATTAATAACAAAATTACTTTTACTTTGTGTGAAGCAGATAGCCGGGTGGTAGAGATGCAGATTCTGCAGGTGGTAGACCTGGGTTCAATACCTGGACGTGTCAGAATATTTTTTAATTCTTTTTAATTCAAAATAATAAAAAAATTCATTTATTAATAACAAAATTACTTTTATTTTGTGTGAAACAGATAGCCGGGTGGTAGAGATGCAGTTTCTGCAGTTGGTGGACCTGGGTTCAATTCCTGGACAGGTGAGAATCTTTTTTATTTATTTTTCAATAAAAATAATAAAACATTTCATTTATTACTAACAAAATTACCTTTATTTTGTGTGAAGCAGATAGCCAGGTGGTAGAGATTTAGATTTTGGAGGTGGTGGACCCGGGTTCAATTCCTGGACGTGTCAGAATATTTTTAATTCTTTTTTATTCAAAATAATAAAATATTTCATTTATTAATAACAAAATTACTTTTATTTTGTGTGAAGCAGATAGCCGGGTGGTAGAGATGCAGATTTTGCAGGTGGTGGACCCGGGTTCAATTCCTGGACGTGTCAGAATATTTTTAAATTCTTTTTAATTCAAAATAATAAAAAAATTCATTTATTAATAACAAAATTACTTTTATTTTGTGTGAAACAGATAGCCGGGTGGTAGAGATGCAGTTTCTGCAGGTGGTGGACCCGGGTTCAATTCCTGGACGGGTGAGAATCTTTTTTTATTTATTTTTCAATAAAAATAATAAAATATTTCATTTATTACTAACAAAATTACCTTTATTTCGTGTGAAGCAGATAGCCGGGTGGTAGAGATTTAGATTCTGCAGGTGGTGGACCCGGGTTCAATTCCTGGATGTGTAAGAATATTTTTTAATTCTTTTTAATTCAAAATAATAAAAAAAGAATTCATAATAACAAAATTACTTTTATTTTGTGTGAAGCAGATAGCCGGGTGGTAGAGATGCAGATTCTGCAGGTGGTGGACCCGGGTTCAATTCCTGGACGTGTCAGAATATTTTTTAATTCTTTTTAATTCAAAATAATAAAAAAATTCATTTATTAATAACAAAATTACTTTTATTTTGTGTGAAACAGATAGCCGGGTGGTAGAGATGCAGTTTCTGCAGGTGGTGGACCCGGGTTCAATTCCTGGACGGGTGAGAATCTTTTTTTATTTATTTTTCAATAAAAATAATAAAATATTTCATTTATTACTAACAAAATTACCTTTATTTCGTGTGAAGCAGATAGCCGGGTGGTAGAGATTTAGATTCTGCAGGTGGTGGACCCGGGTTCAATTCCTGGACGTGTCAGAATATTTTTTAATTCTTTTTAATTCAAAATAATAAAAAAATTCATTTATTAATAACAAAATTACTTTTATTTTGTGTGAAGCAGATAGCCGGGTGGTAGAGATGCAGATTCTGCAGGTGGTGGACCCGGGTTCAATTCCTGGACGTGTCAGAATATTTTTTAATTCTTTTTAATTCAAAATAATAAAAAAATTCATTTATTAATAACAAAATTACTTTTATTTTGTGTGAAACAGATAGCCGGGTGGTAGAGATGCAGTTTCTGCAGGTGGTGGACCCGGGTTCAATTCCTGGACGGGTGAGAATCTTTTTTTATTTATTTTTCAATAAAAATAATAAAATATTTCATTTATTACTAACAAAATTACCTTTATTTTGTGTGAAGCAGATAGCCGGGTGGTAGAGATTTAGATTCTGCAGGTGGTGGACCCGGGTTCAATTCCTGGACGTGTCAGAATATTTTTTAATTCTTTTTAATTCAAAATAATAAAAAGTTCATTTATTAATAACAAAATTACTTTTATTTTGTGTGAAGCAGATAGCCGGGTGGTAGAGATGCAGATTTTGCAGATGGTGGACCCGGGTTCAATTCCTGGACGTGTCAGAATATTTTTTAATTCTTTTTTATTCAAAATAATAAAATATTTCATTTATTAATAACAAAATTACTTTTATTTTGTGTGAAGCAGATAGCCGGGTGGTAGAGATGCAGATTCTGCAGGTGGTGGACCCGGGTTCAATTCCTGGACGTGTCAGAATATTTTTAATTCTTTTTAATTCAAAATAATAAAAAAATTCATTTATTAATAACAAAATTACTTTTATTTTGTGTGAAACAGATAGCCGGGTGGTAGAGATGCAGATTCTGCAGGTGGTGGACCCGGGTTCAATTCCTGGACGGGTGAGAATCTTTTTTTATTTATTTTTCAATAAAAATAATAAAATATTTCATTTATTACTAACAAAATTACCTTTATTTTGTGTGAAGCAGATAGCCGGGTGGTAGAGATTTAGATTCTGCAGGTGGTGGACCCGGGTTCAATTCCTGGACGTGTCAGAATATTTTTTAATTCTTTTTAATTCAAAATAATAAAAAGTTCATTTATTAATAACAAAATTACTTTTATTTTGTGTGAAGCAGATAGCCGGGTGGTAGAGATGCAGATTCTGCAGGTGGTGGACCCGGGTTCAATTCCTGGACGTGTCAGAATATTTTTAATTCTTTTTAATTCAAAATAATAAAATATTTCATTTATTAATAACAAAATTACTTTTATTTTGTGTGAAGCAGATAGCCGGGTGGTAGAGATGCAGATTCTGCAGGTGGTGGACCCGGGTTCAATTCCTGGACGTGTCAGAATAATTTAAAATTCTTTTTAATTCAAAATAATAAAAAAATTCATTTATTAATAACAAAATTACTTTTATTTTGTGTGAAACAGATAGTCGGGTGGTAGAGATGCAGTTTCTGCAGGTGGTGGACCCGGGTTCAATTCCTGGACAGGTGAGAATCTTTTTTATTTATTTTTCAATAAAAATAATAAAACATTTCATTTATTACTAACAAAATTACCTTTATTTTGTGTGAAGCAGATAGCCGGGTGGTAGAGATTTAGATTCTGCAGGTGGTGGACCCAGGTTCAATTCCTGGACGGGTGAAAATATTTTTAATTCTTTTTAATTCAAAATAATAAAAGATTTCATTTATTAATAACAAAATTACTTTTATTTTGTGTGAAGCAGATAGCCGGGTGGTAGAGATGCAGATTCTGCAGTAGGTGGACCCGGGTTCAATTCCTGGACGTGTCAGAATATTTTTAAATTCTTTTTAATTCAAAATAATAAAAAAATTCATTTATTAATAACAAAATTACTTTTATTTTGTGTGAAACAGATAGCCGGGTGGTAGAGATGCAGTTTCTGCAGTTGGTGGACCTGGGTTCAATTCCTGGACAGGTGAGAATCTTTTTTATTTATTTTTCAATAAAAATAATAAAACATTTCATTTATTACTAACAAAATTACCTTTATTTTGTGTGAAGCAGATAGCCAGGTGGTAGAGATTTAGATTTTGGAGGTGGTGGACCCAGGTTCAATTCCTGGACGTGTCAGAATATTTTTAATTCTTTTTTATTCAAAATAATAAAATATTTCATTTATTAATAACAAAATTACTTTTATTTTGTGTGAAGCAGATAGCCGGGTGGTAGAGATGCAGATTTTGCAGGTGGTGGACCCGGGTTCAATTCCTGGACGTGTCAGAATATTTTTAAATTCTTTTTAATTCAAAATAATAAAAAAATTCATTTATTAATAACAAAATTACTTTTATTTTGTGTGAAACAGATAGCCGGGTGGTAGAGATGCAGTTTCTGCAGGTGGTGGACCCGGGTTCAATTCCTGGACGGGTGAGAATCTTTTTTTATTTATTTTTCAATAAAAATAATAAAATATTTCATTTATTACTAACAAAATTACCTTTATTTCGTGTGAAGCAGATAGCCGGGTGGTAGAGATTTAGATTCTGCAGGTGGTGGACCCGGGTTCAATTCCTGGATGTGTAAGAATATTTTTTAATTCTTTTTAATTCAAAATAATAAAAAAAGAATTCAAAATAACAAAATTACTTTTATTTTGTGTGAAGCAGATAGCCGGGTGGTAGAGATGCAGATTCTGCAGGTGGTGGACCCGGGTTCAATTCCTGGACGTGTCAGAATATTTTTTAATTCTTTTTAATTCAAAATAATAAAAAAAATTCATTTATTAATAACAAAATTACTTTTATTTTGTGTGAAACAGATAGCCGGGTGGTAGAGATGCAGTTTCTGCAGGTGGTGGACCCGGGTTCAATTCCTGGACGGGTGAGAATCTTTTTTTATTTATTTTTCAATAAAAATAATAAAATATTTCATTTATTACTAACAAAATTACCTTTATTTCGTGTGAAGCAGATAGCCGGGTGGTAGAGATTTAGATTCTGCAGGTGGTGGACCCGGGTTCAATTCCTGGACGTGTCAGAATATTTTTTAATTCTTTTTAATTCAAAATAATAAAAAGTTCATTTATTAATAACAAAATTACTTTTATTTTGTGTGAAGCAGATAGCCGGGTGGTAGAGATGCAGATTTTGCAGGTGGTGGACCCGGGTTCAATTCCTGGACGTGTCAGAATATTTTCTAATTCTTTTTAATTCAAAATAATAAAAAAATTCATTTATTAATAACAAAATTACTTTTATTTTGTGTGAAACAGATAGCCGGGTGGTAGAGATGCAGTTTCTGCAGGTGGTGGACCCGGGTTCAATTCCTGGACGGGTGAGAATCTTTTTTTATTTATTTTTCAATAAAAATAATAAAATATTTCATTTATTACTAACAAAATTACCTTTATTTCGTGTGAAGCAGATAGCCGGGTGGTAGAGATTTAGATTCTGCAGGTGGTGGACCCGGGTTCAATTCCTGGATGTGTAAGAATATTTTTTAATTCTTTTTAATTCAAAATAATAAAAAAAGAATTCAAAATAACAAAATTACTTTTATTTTGTGTGAAGCAGATAGCCGGGTGGTAGAGATGCAGATTCTGCAGGTGGTGGACCCGGGTTCAATTCCTGGACGTGTCAGAATATTTTTTAATTCTTTTTTATTCAAAATAATAAAACATTTCATTTATTACTAACAAAATTACCTTTATTTTGTGTGAAGCAGATAGCCGGGTGGTAGAGATTTAGATTCTGCAGGTGGTGGACCCGGGTTCAATTCCTGGACGGTGAAAATATTTTTAATTCTTTTTAATTCAAAATAATAAAAGATTTCATTTATTACTAACAAAATTACCTTTATTTTGTGTGAAGCAGATAGCCGGGTGGTAGAGATTTAGATTCTGCAGGTGGTGGACCCAGGTTCAATTCCTGGACGGTGAAAATATTTTTAATTCTTTTTAATTCAAAATAATAAAAGATTTCATTTATTAATAACGAAGCAGATAGCCGGGTGGTAGAGATTTGGATTCTGCAGGTGGTGGACCCAGGTTTAATTCCTGGACGGTGAAAATATTTTTTTTTTTTTTTTCATTTATTAATAACAAAATTACTTTTATTTTGTGTGAAGCAGATAGCCGGGTGGTAGAGATGCAGATTCTGCAGGTGGTGGACCCGGGTTCAATTCCTGGACGTGTCAGAATATTTTTTAATTCTTTTTAATTCAAAATAATAAAAAAATTCATTTATTAATAACAAAATTACTTTTATTTTGTGTGAAACAGATAGCCAGGTGGTAGAGATGCAGTTTCTGCAGGTGGTGGACCCGGGTTCAATTCCTGGATGGGTGAGAATATTTTTAATTTCTTTTTTATTCAAAATAATAAAAGATTTCATTTATTAATGACAAAATTAACTTTATTTTGTGTGAAGCAGATAGCCCGGTGGTAGAGATTTAGATTCTGCAGGTGGTGGACCCGGGTTCAATTCCTGGACGGGTGAGAATATTTTTAATTCTTTTTTATTCAAAATAATAAAAGATTTCATTTATTATGAACAAAATTACTTTTATTTTGTGTGAAGCAGATAGCTGGGTGGTAGAGATGCAGATTCTGCAGGTGGTGGACCCAGGTTCAATTCCTGGACGTGTCAGAATATTTTTTAATCTTTTTTAATTCAAAATAATATAAGATTTCATTTATTAATAACAAAATTACTTTTATTTTGTGTGAAGCAGATAGCCGGGTGGTAGAGATGCAGATTCTGCAGTGGTGGTCCTGGGTTCAATTCCTGGATGGTTGAGAATATTTTTTATTTATTTTTCAATCAAAATAATAAAAGATTTTATTTATTATTAACAAAATTACGTTTATTTTGTGTGAAGCAGATAGCCGGGTGGTAGAGATGTAGATTCTGCAGTGGTGGTCCTGGGTTCAATTCCTGGACGGGTGAGAATTTGTTTAAATTCTTTTTAAATTGTTTTTTATTCAAAATAATAAAAGATTTCATTTGTTATTAACAAAATTAACAGATAAAGCACTGGTAATGTGCGATGCACAAAACACGGGTTTGATTCCTTGATGGGTGAGAATAACTTTGTTTTGTTTTTATTAAAAACTTAATGAAACAAATTAAAAAAAGTTTTTAAACATTATTTTTAAAATGTCCTTTTGTAGTTTGAGAAGCAGATAGCGCGTGTGACCAGGGTTGGAATCCCCGACTGGTTTACAATTCTGTTTTAGTCTTTTTTTTTCAAAATAATAAAATATTTCATTTATTAATAACAAAATTACTTTTATTTTCTTTTTTTTTCTTTTTCTAAAAAAAATAAATAATTATTATTATTAAGAGCAAAAATTAACAATTGTTCTTGAGATGCAAATAAAGCACTGGTAATGTGCCATGCACGGGACCCAGGTTTGATTCCTTGATGGGGTAAAAACAATTTTATTTTGTTTTTATTGAAAAATTAGTTCTTTTTCTTTCAAAATAATAAAATATTTTATTTGTGACCTGTTCCCACAAACCCGGACAAAGTCGCAAGAAACTAAAATTGAGTTTATAGTATTTTCATATTGTCCAATAATTCAGCTTTCCAATGTAAAATATCACAAATTTGTTTTAACAACACAAATACTGTAGTACTGTTAGAAACTACGGGTACAAACTCAAACTCAAAATGAAAATAGAATCTGCAGACAGTTATTTATTGGCACTTTTTGCGATAATTTGCGATATTTTGTTTCAGTCAACACATCAATTTCACTCCGAAATTAGTGTGAAAAGGGTAGTTTACGTGAACATATTTTATTTATTTTTGTTTAAATGATAGATGAATTTGTAAAGAGTACGATTATCCCCAAAAGCTTTTGGGACGATTCCCAGCCTGAAATGACTTTGCACGCCAGTTACTCGAAATAATGAGATGTGTCTTTGTCTGGGTTTCGTGGGAACAGGTCACATTTATTAATACCAAAATTACTTTTATTTTGTGTGAAGCAATGTGAAGCAGTGTGAAGATAGTTGCATAGGATATCTAGTGATGAGGGTGCCAGACTTGTTTTTCAAAGGGAACTAAGAATGAAGTGTGTAAAGTTGGCACATCAGGGACACCTTGGCATCATAGGTACAAAGTAAAAACTCTTAGAATCAAAATGTGGTGGAGCCAAATGGAAAACGTATGCCCCGTAGAATAACTGCAGTGTCTCCTGTGCTCGGCATAAAACTGTGAACAAAACCTTTGAAGAATTTAGATGAACAAGTGAAGAATTAAGATGCTATGCAGGAATACAAAAAATGTTGTATATATACGGAAATGGACTGCAGCCAAAAGCAATCTGAAGCAAGGGCATGCAGTTCTGGTAAAACAGACGCGACAAGGAGAAAGATTTGTTCCTTTTAAAGTACACCCTTATACTTTAGGTGACAAGATAGGAAACAGTGTAACGTAGGGAGTGAAACACAACAGGAATAGTTAAAAGGGAAGAAGTGGCTACACACATTCTGACACCCCTATGTTCCGAAACCCCTATGTTCCGTCACCCATATTGTATTTTGCTAATCCTAATTCTAACCTATCCTAACCCTATAACCTAACATAGCCTAAAACACCAACTGTTATATTCATAATCATCATAATGCCAAAAGTTGATGGTGTATAAGGTTTGACCAAGGGGGAAGATGTAGTGTCTTTGCACAGAAGTGTGGATGTACTTGCTCATATGTTAATTATGCAAATAGTGTTGACCTGAACACATGCAATAGTATGGGACCGTTGGAGATTGAAGAATAAAACAATGAGCATGTAATATCTCTTGTGACTGAGTTCGTCTTTATCTGGGTAAGATCTGTTTCATTGTCTATTGACAAACACTAGAGGGCATCATGAAAAAATAAACATGAGAAATTAAAGCACATTATATCAGTAATGCAAAACAAAATGCTCAAGAGAAATAAGTGAGATCATTCTAAGAGAGAACTTGTTATCATTAACACATTTTATGAAAACTTGGAATTAATTCTCTTAACTTGTCTGATGTTACATCATAACTTTCCCATTGTTCAAACCTTCATCATTTGCAGACAAATATTTATCCATCACCAACATACTTACACATTGCATGTTTAATGATTCAAGCACTTCGTCAGCATTTTCACGAAGTGCCAAAAACATGAAAAATCAACAAAAAACTTATTTGGACTTTTTTGTTGGTTTCGATTTATTTGAACGGTATCTAAGAATTTACAAAGTTTTTGGTCAAAAAATCGTCTAGTTTCTTAATTATGCTAAGTTGATGAAAGACAAAAACCTCAAGCACCTGGAAATGCGTTTTCACGAAGTGCCAAAAACCTTTTTGTCACACGCCCACGTTAAAGATACGGCTGGCACAGCGCCAATCATGAGAGCTCCGGCTTTTGAGTTTTCACGAAGTGCCAAAAACTTTGACCTACAATGTTTTACGAAAAGGCCAAACAAGTGCCACAACCTGAAATTGCGTTTTCACGAAGTGCCGAAAAGTGTATTGCTCTAACACGTGGTTTTTTTCCACCGGCACAGTGCCAAAAGTGGGTGCTCCGGCTTTTGCGTTTTCACGAACAGCCAAAAACTTTACACACGACGCGCTGCACACAGTTGAGAGTTTTGTGCAGTTTTCACGAAGTGACAATTTTGTTAATTAAATAAATACTCATTAATTAAACCGTTATGGACAAAATTGAAAACAGATTTGTATGATTTAAGATCTCTACTTCCCTGATATGTAAAATTTTAAAGATTAAACTGCGAATAGTCTACCAACCAGTAATTTCAAAATTAGCTTAACTTTAAACGCCGTTTTCTCCAAACATACATTTTTGGCTGTAGGGGACTTTTTTGCACTTTGTGAAATTGCTGACGACTTGCTGATAACTTTGATGGAAATACAGCCCACAATGTGCATGGCATAATAGACATCCAATGCCTCACTACAAAGATCGTTAGTAAATATTCAAAAAAATTATAGGAGGTACAGATCAGTTATGTAGCTTAAGGACAACAGTTCTCAAAATTTAGACCAAATAAAACCAATTAAGCATTTCTTATCTATAGGCCTTGTCGTGAAGAAAGTCTCATTACCAAGAATTGCTCAAAGAGGAATTGGTACATGTAGAGCTTACTGGTTGTCACTTGATTATGTCCCAACTGTAAATTTGTTCTGATTTCATCCTTCACCAACATACCCACACACTGCATGTATAATGATTCAAGCACTTGCTGATAACTTTGGTTAGCCAACAATCTGCATGACACAATAAACATCCAATCTAACAACAAAGATTGTCAGTAAATACTCAAAAACATTATAGGAGGTACAGATCAGTTATGTCGCTGCAGAACAAAGGTTTCAAGAGTGAGACTAAAGAACACAAGTTAAACAATTCTTGTCACATCTGGCCAGGTTGTGAACAAAGTTTCATCACCAGGAATTGCTGAAAGAGGAATTGGTACTTGGTTGAGCTTTCTGGTTGTCACTTCATTATGTCCCAATTGTAAACTTTTTTCGATTTCATCTTTCACCAACATACCCACACACTGCATGTATAATGATTCAAGCACTTGCTGATAACTTTGATGGATATAGAGCCAACAATCTGCATGACACATTAAACATCCAATCTAACAACAAAGATTGTCAGTAAATACTCAAAAACATTATAGGAGGTACAGATCAGTTATGTCGCTGAAAGACAAAAGTTTTAAAAAGTAAGACCAAGGAAAACAAATTAAGCAATTCTTGTCACATTGGTCCTTGTCGTGAACAAAGTCTTATCACCAGGAATTGCTGAAAGATGAATTGGTACTTGTAGAGCTTTCTGGTTGTCACTTCATTATGTCCCAACTGTAAACTTGTTCCGATTTCATCCTTCACCAACATACCCACACACTGCATGTATAATGATTCAAGCACTTGCTGACAACTTTGATGGATATAGAGCCAACAATCTCTATGACACAATAAACATCCAATCTAACAACAAAGATTGTCAGTAAATACTCAAAAACATTATAGGAGGTACAGATCAGTTACCGTATGTCGCTGAAGGACAAAAGTTTTAATAAGTAAGACCAAGGAACACAAATTAAGCAATTCTTGTCACATCGGTCCTTGTCGTGAACAAAGTCTTATCACCAGGAATTGCTGAAAGAGGAATTGGTACTTGTAGAGCTTTCTGGTTGTCACTTCATTATGTCCCAACTGTAAACTTGTTCCGATTTCATCCTTCAGCAACATACCCAAACACTGCATGTATAATGATTCAAGCACTTGCTGATAACTTTGATGGGTATAGAGCCAACAATCTGCATGACACAAGAAACATCCAATCTAACAACAAAGATTGTCAGTAAATACTCAAAAACATTATAGGAGGTACAGATCAGTTATGTCGCTAAAGGACAAAGGTTCAAGAGTGAGACTAAAGAACACAAGTTAAACAATTCTTGTCACATCTGGCCAGGTTGTGAACAAAGTTTCATCACCAGGAATTGCTGAAAGAGGAATTGGTACTTGTAGAGCTTTCTGGTTGTCACTTCATTATGTCCCAACTGTAAACTTGTTCCGATTTCATCCTTCACCAACATACCCACACACTGCATGTATAATGATTCAAGCACTTGCTGATAACTTTGATTAGCCAACAATCTGCATGACACAATAAACATCCAATCTAACAACAAAGATTGTCAGTAAATACTCAAAAACATTGCAGGAGGTACATATCAGTTATGTCGCTGAAGAACAAAGGTTTCAAGAGTGAGACTAAAGAACACAAGTTAAACAATTCTTGTCACATCTGGCCAGGTTGTGAACAAAGTTTCATCACTGGGAATTGCTGAAAGAGGATTTGGTAATTGGTTGAGTATTCTGGTTGTCACTTCATTATGTCCCAATTTTAAACTTTTTTGGATTTCATCCTTCACCAACATACCCACACACTGCATGTATAATGATTCAAGCACTTGCTGATAACTTTGATGGATATAGAGCCAACAATCTCCATGACACAATAAACATCCAATCTAACAACAAAGATTGTCAGTAAATACTCAAAAACATTATAGGAGGTACAGATCAGTTATGTCGCTGAAGGACAAAAGTTTTAATAAGTAAGACCAAGGAACACAAATTAAGCAACTCTTGTCACATCAGTCCTTGTCGTGAACAAAGTCTTATCACCAGGAATTGCTAAAAGAGGAATTGGTACTTGTAGAGCTTTCTGGTTGTCACTTCATTATGTCCCAACTGTAAACTTGTTCCGATTTCATCCTTCACCAACATACCCATACACTGCATGTATAATGATTCAAGCACTTGCTGATAACTTTGATTAGCCAACAATCTGCATGACACAATAAACATCCAATCTAACAACAAAGATTGTCAGTAAATACTCAAAAACATTATAGGAGGTACAGATCAGTTATGTCGCTGAAGAACAAAGGTTTCAAGAGTGAGACTAATGAACACAAGTTAAACAATTCTTGTCACATCTGGCCAAGTTGTGAACAAAGTTTCATCACCAGGAATTGCTGAAAGAGGATTTGGTAATTGGTTGAGCTTTCTGGTTGTCACTTCATTATGTCCCAATTGTAAACTTTTTTCGATTTCATCTTTCACCAACATACCCACACACTGCATGTATAATGATTCAAGCACTTGCTGATAACTTTGATGGATATAGAGCCAACAATCTCCATGACACAATAAACATCCAATCTAACAACAAAGATTGTCAGTAAATACTCAAAAACATTATAGGAGGTACAGATCAGTTTGGTCGCTGAAGGACAAAAGTTTTAAAAAGTAAGACCAAGGAACACAAATTAAGCAATTCTTGTCACATCGGTCCTTGTCGTGAACAAAGTCTTATCACCAGGAATTGCTGAAAGAGGAATTGGTACTTGTAGAGCTTTCTGGTTGTCACTTCATTATGTCCCAACTGTAAACTTGTTCCAATTTCATCCTTCACCAACATACCCACACACTGCATGTATAATGATTCAAGCACTTGCTGATAACTTTGATTAGCCAACAATCTGCATGACACAATAAACATCCAATCTAACAACAAAGATTGTCAGTAAATACTCAAAAACATTATAGGAGGTACAGATCAGTTATGTCGCTGAAGAACAAAGGTTTCAAGAGTGAGACTAAAGAACACAAGTTAAACAATTCTTGTCACATCTGGCCAGGTTGTGAACAAAGTTTCATCACCAGGAATTGCTGAAAGAGGAATTGGTACTTGGTTGAGCTTTCTGGTTGTCACTTCATTATGTCCCAATTGTAAACTTTTTTCGATTTCATCCTTCACCAACATACCCACACACTGCATGTATAATGATTCGAGCACTTGCTGATAACTTTGATGGATATAGAGCCAACAATCTCCATGACACAATAAACATCCAATCTAACAACAAAGATAATCAAAAATATTATAGGAGGTACAGATCAGTTATGTCGCTGAAGGACAAAAGTTTTAAAAAGTAAGACCAAGGAACACAAATTAAGCAATTCTTGTCACATTGGTCCTTGTCGTGAACAAAGTCTTATCACCAGGAATTGCTGAAAGAGGAATTGGTACTTGTAGAGCTTTCTGGTTGTCACTTCATTATGTCCCAACTGTAAACTTGTTCCGATTTCATCCTTCACCAACATCCCAACACAATGCATGTATAATGACTCAAGCACTTGCTGATAACTTTGATTAGCCAACAATCTGCATGACACAATAAACATCCAATCTAACAACAAAGATTGTCAGTAAATACTCAAAAACATTATAGGAGGTACAGATCAGTTATGTCGCTGAAGGACAAAAGTTTTAAAAAGTAAGACAAAGGAACAAAAATTAAGCAATTCTTTTCACATCGGTCCTTGTCGTGAACAAAGTCTTATCACCAGGAAGTGTTGAAAGTGGAATTGGTACTTGTAGAGCTTTCTAGTTGTCACTTCATTATGTCCTAACTTAAAACTTGTAAGCCTTCATCGTTCACCAACATACCTACAAACTGCAACTATAATGATTCTGTACTGATAACTTTGCTGGAGTAGAGCTCACAAACTGCATGGTATATTGACATTTAATGCATAACAACAAAGATCGCCAGTAAATAGTCAAATCATTTCAGGAGGTACAGATCATTTATGTCGCTGAAGGACAAAGTTTCAAGAGTGACACCAAGGTACAACAAGCAATTCTTGGCATCTCAGACCTTGTCTAGCATAAAGACTCATCACAGACCAGTCACAGACCACTTATCACACTGAAAGACAAAACTTTAAAAAGCATTTAAAAAGACTAGTTGTATTCGGTGTAACTGAAAGCGACGGTTCAATAGCGAGACCAACAAACATACAGAAAGCCTTGTCATAACTAGCCTCATTATGAACAAACGCTCCTCACCACAAACCTCGGATGAAGAATTTGTACTTGCCGAGTTCTCTAGTTGTCACCTCATTATGTCACCTCAACTTCAAACTTTTATATCTTTATCCTTCACCAACATACCTACACACTGCATGTATAATGATTCAAGTACTTGCCGATACCTTTGCTGAGGTAGAGACCACAATCTCCATGGTATAGTAGACAATGCCTAACAAGTTGTCAGTAAATATTCAAAAACATTATAGGAAGTACATATCAGTTATGTCGATGAAGGACAAAAGTTTTTGGAGAGAGACCAAGGAACACTAGTCAATTTATGTCATCTCAGACCTTGTCAGGTGGAAAGACCTATCATAAGGAAACCTTGGAAGAGGAATTGTAGTGGTTGAGCTTTTTAGCTGCTTCATCAGAATTTTGAAATTTGTTGTCACGTCTTTTACCTTCACCAAGATACCTACACACTGTATGTATAATGATTCAAGTACTTGCTGGCATTTTTTATTGTATAGTAGACATTAAACTCCTATAGTAGACATTTAAAAACAAAAATTGTCATGAAGTATTTAAAAGCATTAAAGGAGCTACAGATCAGTTATGTCACTGAAAGACACAAGTTTAGAGAGTGAAAATAGAGAACACAGAGCATTGCAGTATGTCCAACATTGGTAAAAGAGCAATGGACTGCCTTTGATTGTCATAGGAAATACTATGAAATGAGTTTTTGATAATAGAAACTGCCGAACGTCAAAGCATCCCATCAGATGTTGTTGTCCTCAAAGTAAATATAAGAGTAAGATAGAAATATATCATAAAACAAAAACAGAAGATTATAATGCCTCAAGAAACTGTCAACATACAAGAGTGTTGATAGTTTACAAAAAGATGAGCATACCAGACTGAGGATGGATTTTAGAAAGTATGTTTTCAGATAAGAATTTAAGTCCATTTAGGTCAAACCATTTACCTCGTTTTGATTAACAATTCACGAAGAGATAATATGCTTGATCACTTTCCAACACATTGGTTATGCGCATAATAGAATTTGTGAACGCAAAATAATTTCAAAATCACCATTAAAGCAGACATTTAAATTCTTGTTGAAATTATGAAGTGTCGACAACGACTTTGCACTCTTAATAAACCTTTACCATCAATAAATATCTATAATTCCTTCTGAAAACTCAATGACAGACACGGATACAGCCGACTAAAAGGTAAACAAAACTTGAAATATTTAAACAATTTGCACTACAAAGTCGGCAGTCGAATTAATAAACAATAAAACGTACCATGAATGTAATATTCTTGCAAGAATAAGATGCAAAAGAACAATTGAAACTGAGTAGTCCTGACTAAGGTTTCATTCAGTGACAGTTAACACACAAGCAGCATTTTTCGTAGCAACACACAATTGAACCAATCAAAAAGATTTGAAACAGTGTAGTGAGAGTCTGTGATTGTAACCACGAAAGGTGACTCATGAGCACCTGTCACCCTTTAACTACTTTCATGTACATAATCTTTTAGTACTAGAAAGTTTTGTTATTCAGTCTTAACTAACAGTTTAAATATTTTAAATGTTAAGAAAGTTGCAATACCCAATTATTGCTGTTATGAAGTACATGTTATGAAGTTATAATGTCAAGAAAATTCAATTAATTTTCAAGTGAGAGACATTGAACAGAAAATCCTTCGAAGATTAGTGATGTACAACACCACACAGTACTTCAACCTGCACAAATGCATGTTTGTAAACAAATATAGAACTGCTCATTATTTCTCATTTTCAAACACTTTTCAAAAATCACACTCTTCCTAAAAAAGATTTTTTTCTGAATTTAAAATTGTTCAGTCTCTTGGTAAAAAATTGGGTGTTGCATCGTTATTTTTTTAATAAGGATTAATTTCAATCACATATTTTTTGAAATAACCATTCAATTCGGGGAGTAATGATGCTTGAAACAACTTGATGTTCCTGTGATGTCCTTCTGATGATTGCAGCTTTTTGTGATTACATCTACTTGAGGTGGCGGTTTCAATATCGGAAAATATCCTCAAAGTTTGTACAGTTTAGTTTTAACATCTAACCGTCTCCGGCACAACTCCTGCATCTGGTTGAAATTCCGGGCAACTTCGTCATGACCTCCATTTTCCAAGTTTGCAATTCAATGGAATTCACAGTCCAGTGTACTGCCAGCTTCCTTTATATAGTTTCAACTGCATAACCTCATTGGTGATCCGTCGTTACCCGTAACCCTGGGTGCGGGCCTATTACCAGGTGGTTCCACCCTAGGAAGATGGACCTGGGACATCGCGTGGGCAGGAGTGTCAGACCTGAAGTAGCCCCGAATGCTACCCGCTACCCGTACAAAGTTTTGTTTAAGTACTTTATCGATATGTGACTGAAATCATTTCTTATTTGATTTTTCAAAATTGCTGTGTGGTGATCATTATTGTCAAACTCTTAACAGTCAGGATATGTAATTGAAACATTTCAGACTCAAATAAATATGTCCCTTATTTTGGAACCAGGAATGAAACCATTTCAACAGCTCCAGTCTGTTATACATATTTGCAGTGAGACTAAATGTATTTCATTGCTAATATCTAACAGGTTTGTAGGTTATGAATTCACCATACAGCTTTAAAAATACATACAAAAGTAATGTTTTTAAAAATTGTATACCATGGAGGAGGACTTCTAATTATTTGAATCTCACCAAATCTTTTAATCTCAAAACTTGTTTTGAGTGCAAATATTGCACTAACATGTTTCAGTACTTGGAACTCTTAATCTATGGTTGTGACTGATGCGTTCTTCCTCCATGCATACAGCTATGTATCAATTAAATAAAACTACTCAAGTGGGATCCCACTTTTATACTTAAAAAACAGTAATACAATTGTAAAGCTAACTGGCATTTACAGTAGTGTACAGTTGTATTTCAAATACATGATTAGAATGTTGAAGCCTTAAATGAAACCATACTTGACTTATCTTTTCAAAAAACACACAACATTTGCGACTGAGCTAAGGTACAACAGTGGCTATTTTACTATTTGACTGAAATAGACTATTTGACTGAAATGATCTCAGGCAAAAGTAAAACTAGTTGGGAGCAGATATTCATGATTCTTTAGTGGCAGTCATACCTCAACCAATACTCTTCTGACCATGGCCACAAGATTCTGGGTGAAGTATACTATATGCACAGTGCTCGTAATCACCCGTGATAGCACAGTTGAATATGTACAATGTATGCTAGGATATTTTCACAGGGGGCATTGCTTTCAAGGGGGGAGGGCGCTACATGTATCTGTTGATGATATGCCAATGTCAAAGTCTATGATGATGATGATGATGTACATTGTAGGCCTAGGCCACATCATCTGATAATGGATAGGAGTCCTCCAAAGATCTGAATGGCAATTCAAGCCTGTATTCCGATGACCATCGCCACAAGAATCAAAGTCTGAAGTGCTCATTCTAATGCATTACAGCACTGTTGAACATGTACAATGTACATGGTAAGCCAATATAATGGCAATGCCCAAGTCTCTGATGATGATGTACAATGTAGACCTCATCATCTGAGAGTGAGGAGGAATCCACCATAGATCTGAATGGCAATCTCGACTCAAACCTGTATTCCGATGACCATCGTCACAAGAATCAAAGTTTGAAGTGCTCATTCTAATGCATTACAGCACTGTTGAACACGTACAATGTACATGATAAGCCAATATGATGGCAATGCCCAAGTTTCTGATGATGATGTACAATGTAGACCTCATCATCTGATGGGAGGAGGAATCCTCCATAGATTTGATTGGCAATCTCGATTCAAACCTGTATTCCGATGACCATCGCCACAAGAATCAAAGTTTGAAGTGCTCATTCTAATGCATTACAGCACTGTTGAACACGTACAATGACATGATGAGCCAATATGATGGCAATGCCCAAGTCTCTGATGATGATGTACAATGTAGACCTCATCATCTGATGGGAGGAGGAATCCTCCATAGATTTGAATGGCAATCTCGATTCCAACCTGTATTCCGATGACCATCGCCACAAGAATCAAAGTCTGGAGTGCTCATTCTAATGCATTACAGCACTGTTAAACATTTGCAATGTACATGAAAAGCCAATATGATGGCAATGCCCAAGTCTCTGATGATGATGTACAATGTAGACCTCATCATCTGATAGTGAGAGGAATCTTTCATAGATCTGAATGGCAATCTTGATTCAAACCTGTATTCCGATGACCATTGCCACATGAATCAAAGTCTGAAGTGCTCATTCTAATGAAAGATACCACTAGATTATGTTGATTGACATCCAATATCAAACTATAGGTCCTATTTCATTTTTCTGTATTCTTAAAATACTTATTTTTGACCCATTTTGTGATGACCGGCAATGCAAGAATCCGATGTGCTACCCACAATAGTTTAAAAGTGCCTGAGATCATCAACCAGTGGATAATAATCTGCTATTTTTGTTCCTCTTGTGTAACTTTTTGTGCACATTATTACATTCTTGTTGGTGATGACTAAAGCTCCATCATTATGAAATTAGATAGATAAATATCTGTTTTACACATGCAGCACTCGAGAATTATGCAAAGTATGGTTTCAAATGGTCTACAGAAAAAGAACAAATTGCTGACAACTTTGTCGGAACAGAGCATACAAATATGGAAAAGCCAAATTTCACGTAGTGTTTATATTCTGCAACAATGCAGAAATGAAATGCATTCCATATTTGTTTTATATCACTCACACTTGGATCCTTGTCATTTATAATTTTCTTCACAATAAGCAAAGAAATGGCATGAGAACTCGTCCACTCAAACTCTGAAAACTCTTTCAGAACACCTTCTGAACATCATAGAGGACTCCTTGAAGACCCCACCAACCTTGTCCACTTAACTTATTATTTTTTATATTAAATTCTGGAGCATATACCAACCAAATGAGAAGGATCTATGTGTGTGGTATACAAATATAATTAGTAATAAAGGCACTGGACATGTTTGGTAATTACCCAAAATATATATTAGCATAAAAACCTACTTGCAAACAAGCAACAGAGAGCTGTTGATAGGTTAAAAACATTGTGAGAAACGACTCCCTCTGAAGTTTTTGAGAAAGAGGTAGTTTCTCACTAAAATATTTGATTCTGAAAAAGGCCTGAAGTCTCTTTCAGGCATCTGAAAGCACACAAATTTGTTCAAAAAAGGTGTTTTTCTTTCATTATTTTCTTGCAACTTCGAGACCAATTGAGCCCATATGTTCACAGGTTTGTTATTTTATTTATATATTGGTATACACCAAGTAAGAATACTGGTCTTTGACAATAACAAAACGTGTCCAGTGCCTTTAAGCTATATAATACAATATTATTTAGATTTGTATTAAAAAGAGGTTTTGATAACTTTTGAGTTATTTTTTCAAGTGTCCTTTTAACCAGTTATTGAAGTGTTTACCAGATGACTTTATTGTTAAGAAACTGACAATTTTCTTCACTTAATTTCAAATATGAATAAACCACTTAAGGTATGGTCACATGTTGGGTTTTTTGAACCTCCTGCGCATAACGTACCAACTTCAAACAATGTAAAGGTAAATATTTTTCTTTAAAATTACAAAAGGTTCAAACAAGTTAAAAGTAAAAAAATAAATTTAGGAATGTACAATTAAAATATAAAATACAACTAAAAACAGATGTAGTGTTCTTTATGTTGGGCTTTAAAAAGAACAATTAAAGGAATCTTTAAAAAGTTGGTGCATTTCAGAGCTATCAATGTTTGTTATCCTATGTTATCACCTGACTACTATTTTTCTACTTCAAAAATTAGTATCTGTGACTTTTATTATTTTGATTTGTTTGAAAATTACATTATGTGTCACTTTTTACTTCTTTGACATCCAAAAAGCAATCAGAATAGTAAAACATTGATAATTCTGAATGGCCCCCATTAGACTGAATAATTGTCGGAGCAATATTTGAAAAGTTTGATTGATTCAATTGGTGGCTGCATAAACAAATACGTTGTTTGACATGGTTTCTTTTTACCAGCAGATGTACTAAATTGAAAGTATTGTTTTGTTTACCTATTCATTTTGGAGTTTTTTTTCATGGTCTTGTTTCATTTGCACTTCTGCACCTCTATTATTGGCTGTATATTGATAAACCTTCAGTAATTCCTTTTTTTTCAAAGCGCTGATTCCGTCTACAAGCCCGAGACGCTGTACAAAGCAATCTAAATTATCACACAAGCCCGCAAGATTAATTGACAATCAGCAAACATGTATAGTATAACCTAGGTGTAAATTCCATTTACAAGGCTGAGTTGAGTTCCGAAGTATTTTCAATTAGCATGCCAGTTAGTTTGTTTGACAAAAAGAAAAAAAAAATGCTCATGAAATTTTCTTCTCAAAATGTGCTTTAAGTTTTCGTTAATCCATCCTCTTTCTGGTAACCTTCTTAAAACTGCACAGAAAGTGAAAATAGTTTGAGGGAGAAAGATCTTCTAAGGTATAGGCCTTTCCTTATACGCATATTTGTAAACCTCATTATAAATTCAAGCCACTCTGCATTGATGAGGATTCAGAAGTGGCGTGTCGTGGTCGAGCGGTCGAGTTCACCAGACCCAAGCTCTGGTGTTGTCAGCAGCAGAGTGTGGTATTCGAATCCCGGTCGTGACACTTTCGCCTTGAGCAAGGCACTTGACTATAATTACTTCGCGAAAAGTTGGGAAGGTATTGCATTCTGCTCTACCAGCCAGGCTCCTAGTGGATGATACCCATGCCTACATCCTTCTGGACTGTGAAGGGGTAACCCTGTTTCAGCCAAGGAGAAGTTGGCAACGTGCCCCTGGTGACAGTTGATTTGGGTCGACAGCACAAATCAGTTAAGTGTAGCCCTCACCTATGAAGTGGCAATCCGGCCATGTGATGTTAGGCGATATCTCATAATTTTGTTTGTATAGAGATAGTTGCATAGGATATCTAGTGAAAAGGGGTTCCAGACTTGTTTTTCCAAAGGGAACTAAGAATGAAGTGTGTAAAGTTGGCACATCAGGGACGCATTGGCATCGTTGGTACAAAGTAAAAACTCTTAGAATCAAAATGTGGTGGCGCCAAATGGAAAATGTATGCCCTGTACAATAACTGCAGTGTCTCATGTGCTCGGCAGAAAACTGTGAACAAAACTTTGGACGAACAAGTGAAGGATAAAGATGCTATGCAGGAACACAAAAATGTTGTATATATACGGGAAGTTGACTGCAGCCAAAAGCAATCTGCAGCAAGGGGATGCAGTTCTCGTAAAACAAACATGACAAGAAGAATTATTTATTCCTTTTAAAGTACACCCATATACTTTAGGTGACAAGATTGGACACAGTGTGACAGAGGGAGTGAAAGAAAACAGGAATAGTACACATGGGAAGAAGTAGCGACACACATTCCGACACCCCTATGTTCCGACACCCCTGGTAACCCATACAAACAAGCGAGACAGACAATTGAACGTCTTGGACAGCAATTGAGGGGAGAACTGCAAAAGTAGATAGTTTGATGGGGATGGGGATAGGGCCCACAATTTGCATGGCATAGTAGACATCCAATGCCTAACATAAAGAGATTGTCTGTAAATATAGGAGGTACAGCCTAGTTAGACAAAAGTTTCAAGAGTGAGACCAAATCAAACTAATTAAGCAATTCTTATCATAATAGGCCTTGTCGTGAACTAAGTCTCACAACCAGGAATTGTTGAAAGAGGAATTGGTACTTGTAGAGCTTTCTGGTTTTCACTTCATTATGTCCCAACTTTAAACTTGTTATGTCTGAATCCTTCACCAACATACCCACACACTGCATGTATAATGATTCACTTGTGAGGCATCCTTGGTGTCATTACCAGAAATATATAATAATAATAATAATAAAAGCACTTGCTGATAACTTTGATAACAATCTACACGGCACTATAGACATCCAATGCCTAAGAACAAATATTGTCAGTAAATATTCAAAAACATTACAGATCAGTAATGTCGCTGAAGGACAAAAGTTAAAAAATCGAAACCAAGGAACAAAAATTAAGCAATTCTTGTCACATCAGGCCTTGTCGTAAACAAAGTCTCATCACCAGGAAGTGTTGAAAGATGAATTGGTACTCGTAGAGCTTTCTGGTTGTCACTTCATTATGTCCTAACTTCAAACTTATATGCATTCATCCTTCACAAACATACCTACAAGCTGTGTGTATAACGATTCATGTACTTGCTGATAACTTTGCTGGGGTAGAGCCCACAAACTGCATGGTATATAGACATTTGCTGCCTAACAACAAAGATTGGCAGTAAATATTCAAATCATTATAGGAGGTACAGATCAGTTATGTCGCTGAAGGACAAAGTTTCGAGAGTGAGACAAAGGTACACAGCTGAATGCACTGCAGCACCTTGTAAACCCTCAAGGCACCACATAAATCGGCCTCATAATTCAAAATAATCAAAAAAGCAGTCTTAAATGCTTCTGTTTGTTAAAGAGCCTTTTGAATAACTTTTTGGGAGAGACATTCACTATATAAGACTATATATTATTTTATTTTTTATTATTGAAGGAAAAGTCTGCATTTTGATCTCATTTCATACACAGATGTTGGTAGCCTTAGATTAATTTTCATGCATTCATGTTTTTGTGGTGGGTTTGGTGTTTTGTTGTTTTATTGCAATCGCACAAAACTTATCCTAAAATCTAAAAACTACAACTAAATGAAACTTAACCTTTACCTAAGCACTGAATCTAAATCTACATGTACATCTAAAAACTACAACTAAGTAATGACCTAAAACTTCAATATTCACTAAACTCTAACCTTTGCCTATGCACTAAACCTAAACCTACAAAATCTAAAAACTAACTGAACCTTTACCTAAGCACTGAATCTAAGTCTGCATGTAAACAACTATATTGCACATATTATGTTTACAATTTTTAAAACTGGAATGAGTATTGTCAGTTAAAGAATGATGCAAATAAGATAATAAAACTGTAAAAAAACAATTGCACATATTAGGTTTAAAACTTTAAAAACTGGAATGAATATTACAAATGTTTAAGAATGATGCAATAAAAGGGTTTAAAAAAATTAATTGTAATGAGTTTTGTCAGTTACAAATTATAATATGTTAAAAGTTTTAAAACATTGCACGTAATCAGCGGCATAGCCGAGATATTTCACTGGGGCATTGCTTTTCAGTGGGGCCCAGCGGCCATGCTTTTTTAAAGGTGGGGTCGCTTTTTTCCCCGCATCATACTTCCAGTGAAAACAAATTCCACCGGCGTAATAACTCTGTTGGGATTCAAATCCACAACCTTTGCCAATCTAGAGCAGATGTCTTACCACGAGACTGCTGAGATTACCATTAGCTAGACGCAGTTCGAATTCTCTACATTAACAGCGGGCACCGGGGATAAAATATTTCGTTATACCCACAGAGTGATGTGAGAAAAGAACTATATACTCTGTATTTTTCCAAGTCCAGTGAAAACAGATCCACGGCGCCTGTGGATATTTTTTCACTGGAGCGCAGGTGCATTACTCAGTGGGATCCAGACCCATGACCTTAGGCCCAGCTTGGCTACACCGCTGTACTAAAAATATTTGGATTGCACTTAAGACACTACAAAGTTAAAAACATTGCACTTATAAAAGTATTTGTATTGCACTAGAGATGATTGTATTTTAAATAATTTATTTCTATTGCACCTATATTGGACATTGCACTAATAAAAGTATTTGTATTGCACTAGAGATGATTGTATTTTATATAATTTATTTCTATTGCACCTATTGGACATTGCACTAATAAAAGTATTTGTATTGCATTAGAGATGATTGTATTTCACATAATTTATTTCTATTGCACCTATTGGACATTGCACTAATAAAAGTATTTGTATTGCACTAGAGATGACTGTATTTCACATAATTTATTTCTATTGCACCTATTGGACATTGCACTAATAAAAGTATTTGTATTGCACTAGAGATGATTGTATTTCACATAATTTATTTCTATTGCACCTATTGGACATTGCACTAATAAAAGTATTTGTATTGCACTAGAGATGATTGTATTTTACATAATTTATTTCTATTGCACCTATTGGACATTGCACTAATAAAAGTATTTGTATTGCACTAGAGATGATTGTATTTTACATAATTTATTTCTATTGCACCTATTGGACATTGCACTAATAAAAGTATTTGTATTGCACTAGAGATGATTGTATTTCACATAATTTATTTCTATTGCACCTATTGGACATTGCACTAATAAAAGTATTTGTATTGCACTAGTCGAGATGATTGTATTTCACATAATTTATTTCTATTGCACCTATTGGACATTGCACTAATAAGTATTGCACTTGAGAGGGACAGGGCCTTGTGTTTTGTAATGGATGGACCTCGGCAATCACAGTTTAAGACTTGGTAGACTTTGAGAATGATGAGCTTCATGCAGCCAATGAAGACACTGGAACCGACTCCATCACAGTCCAGATGAAGAAAACATCATCCATGCAATACCCCGGGTCCAGAGTCAGGTCAACAGGGCTGAGACAAAACACATCCCTCAGGTCTCTCTAAAGAGACCAGCGAGTGGTAGCACCTTCAATTACTCCAATGCACAAGAAGTGTTGACCAAAGACCTGAATGAGGTGAAGACAGTTGATCCAGGTCTTCTCTCTCTTGAGAGGAACGGACTCCATGTAACTTCCAGGTGACTCAATGCCTGCAGAATCATGTCAGGAATGAAGTAGTCTATGCAAACTGCAGCCTAGCTGCTGGCAGATCATCTTGCGGGTGATGACTGTGGACTAGTGACCGAGAAATCATCCTCCCAGTCACCAATTGTCCCTTCCGATAAATGCTCCACAAAGACCCTGCAAGGCCATGAGCCAGCGGAGCCAATCGAAGGTGGAACGATGATCCAGTTGCCTTGTATATGACGCGGATCACATGTATTTCCAAAGAATCTGAGTCCTTGATGAGTTTCTCACATCCCTGCTTCCAGAAGTACGCCTCAAAGTACCCCATCGCACATGCAAACAAACATGCCACCCTCAAGGAAACCTCAACCCAAACAATTCAAACCCCTACACCAAGTGAACTTCCAAATGCTCAACACCAAACGGCATGGTAACAGAAAATCCAAATGGAAAAGGAAATGCTGGATTTACAGTACTGCTATTCCACACACAGAAGAGAGAGCAAAGAGTAAATGACATCAAAGGATTCTCCCCAGCCAACCCAATCTCGGGTCTGGACTCATCAGCGATAAGCAGAGGCCGTGACAGAAGCTCGTTGCAAACGCGATGACTGAAGCGAACCACACACACTCTCAGCCCTGTGGATTGAAAGTGCCTCAGTAGTTCCCAGGAATAATGTACCAGTAAGAGTTATCACAATATATCCGGCAAACTCAAAGGGCCTGTATGTAGATTATTACCATTTTGAAGCATCAAGGAAGACAGCTGATGGAATGAAGCTATTGAATGTGTGTTCAACATAGAGATCAGTGGGGACATCAAGCTGTTACAAAACATACTATTATCTAGCATACTCTAAAGAGATTAACACATTGACGGGCCCATCAATGTGCCTTTCTCAAGACAGCTGCGACTAGATAAAGGTATGCTGGCATGCCTCTGCATCAGCTTAATGTGTGATCTCCATGTTAAACTCCCAGCCAACAGCTTCATTCCACCAACAGCCTTACTTGACACCACAAAACAACAATAAAGTACAGACAGGCCCTTTGACTTTACTAAATATATCATAATAAGTCTTACCAATACATCATTCCCAGAAACTAAAGAGGCACTTTCTCCCCCCAGTTCAAAAGTGCAGTTGAACGCCAGCCACGTTGTAGGTAAGCCCCATCCTTTCTCAGATTACCCCCGAAAAGTCCTCTCCAAGAAAAGGCTAACCAGAAATTCACCCGTGATGCCACTCACTCCTCATTTCTCCCCCTGGCATAAGAATAGTCAGGACGTACCATCATTGCCCTCCTCCTTTCAGATAGCCCTCACCACACCTTTCCGTAGAAGCAGTGTTGGCATTCAGTTGCCCACTCAATGCAGAAATTCTCACGGTTCCAGCTGAGCCCCCCGATCATGACACATTCATTCACACATGAAACAAAGCACCCCTCAGTATACTCCCTTTGGCAAGAATGTCAGAAACGCAAGAAGCAAACAGATTACGATGAAAAGCCACGCCATCGTTGTCATCATACAAGACAACTGCACACATCCCTCCACAATCTCAAGGCTCTTAGCTCATGCACCCTCAGGCGTCAGAGGGCCACATTTACCGGCAAGGTCCAACCAGCACCTGGCGGTGATTTCTCTAGGCCACGAGTCTCACAGACACCCCCGCAAGTATGACCTGCCGGCAGCTAGGCTGCAGTTTGCTGACCACCCCACTCTTGGCATGATTCTGCAGGCAGAAAGTCACATCGAAGCCCATGGAGTACGTTCGTCTCACCAGAAAGAAGGCTTGGATCAAGGGCCTTCACTTCATTCAGCTCGATGATCAACACATCCTGGACATTGCAGCAATTGAAGATGGTACCAGAGGCTGATCTCTTTAGAGTGTTTTAGAGGAATGTATTTTGGTCTCAACTCTGTCTCTTTCCTAACTCTGGCTGCATTGCATGAATAGTGTTTTCTTCAAACGAATCTGTGATGAAAAGGGTCTCCTGATGCCCTCACTAACCACATACGACACTCATCATTTCAAAACAGATGTTTTCCAAGTCCCCAACCACCCACCCTAATGTTTAATACAATCTGTGTTTCTCAATGTAGTTTTGCCGTGGTCCCGGTTGTGCTTTAGGCCTTGGGCTGGCATGGGCAGGGCGACCACTCCTGGGATAGTTCGAGCATAACTATCCTGCTACCTCCAAGTTAAAATTGACAAAATAATTCACCTTCTTTCATTAACCGGCAGCTAATAGAAAGTGGGAATCTGCAGGTATTTATCGAACCAACCTTATCTTCTAAATCCCAGTTGTTGAGACATTCAATTCTAGCAATTTCTAGTATAATAATGGAAAAAGTATTTTAAAATTTCTAAAACTTATCTTCATAATTTACAAGATTTTAAAAACAGACAGTTAAAATTTTTAAAACTTATAAGTTTTAAAGGATAAGACTGTTTCATAATATTTTAAACATGAATCACTTATTACAAAATATTGATTAAAATGCATTATTAATAAACTTGTGAAAGGAATAATCCATACCAAAAGCTATGAATCGGCTTGGAAAATACAAGCTTCATAGAATCAGATAACTGTTTTATGTTCTCTTAATAGACCCCTTGCATACGACGTCGCGGTCACAAGTCCAAAACAGAACCCTGACTGAGGTCAATGAAGACTAGCTATAATTGGTTGAGATTGTACGTGGTGTGTACATGCATGCACATTTCCATTGTTTGAACTCAGGGATGGCGGCCTACGCAAGTGGTCTGTTTATACATGTATGTTTTTGTGTAACTGTTCTAATTTTCCTACTTTAGTCAAATACATAGAGTTGCACTATTAAATTAATGTTTAAGATCAAATATAATAAGATTCTATTCATTATTGTGCATTTTAGTCTAACTATTACCATGTCTTAATTGATAGCTGTTACTAATACCACAAATTTACAATTGCATTCCCAGGTTAAATATTCTTTTCATTTCACACTGCACCATTAAAAGTGGTCAAACATGTTGAAGTATCTATGTAAGCTTGTTTGTGACTGGCATTGGCAGGGGCGATCACTCCCTGGGACAGTTTCAGCTCAACTATCCTGCTACCCTAAAATAGGCTATTTAAAAGTAAACAAAAATTAAGTGCTTTATAACTTCATGAAGTTGTAGGCATCGGTTAAAATTGGTTAAATATGTAAAAAACTGAAATCTGAATTTTAAAAAATGGTTTTGTACCATGTGTGCTACTTCGTGAAGTTGGTGACGAATTATATGTAAGCCTGTTTGGGTCTATGACTGGCATGGGCAGGGGCGATCACTCCCTGAGATAGTTTAGGCTCAACTATCTTGCTACCCGGCAGTATTTAAACAATTCTAAAAAGTGATTCAATTATCCTGTAGCTTTCAAAACACAATCCTCTTAATTCAAGCTGGGACTTTTATTCTTAAAAATAGTATATATTTTAAGATGATAGAAAGCCAAATGAAATGGGAAAGATTGTTCCCCCAAAAATCTAAATACTTGTATTACTTATTATTATTGTTGTTATTTTTTTATATTGAGTAAGGTGTATCGCAAAGCAGGTATTTTAAGCTAGGGCTCGTAATGGATACTTTGACTTTCTTTGTAATGAGGAACCTTGGCAATCATAGATGAATGATACCCGGAGATTGTTGACTTCGTAAGTGAGAAGCTTAAGGCATACAATGATGAAGAGACTAGCAAGTGGTAGCACATTTAAAAACCACAATGTATATGATACTAACTAGTTGATTTTAGTTAGTTAAAACAACTTCATGTGATGGCATTAATGATTGTTAAAAATCAAATAATTGTTAAAAACCAAAAACTAATTAGTTTTGAGGAAACAAAAAACTGTGCCATAATATAAAATGGAATCACACATGAAAAACTACTTTCTAAAAATGTTATAAATTATTCCATACACAAATCTATGAAAGAGCTCTAAAAATGCAAACTTAAAAAAAAAACCATATAACTCTTTTGTATTATCTCAATTTAGGCAATGACATTTTACAACATATCTCCACAGGATGAAAACTTCCTAACTTTCTAATTTCAATTTTTTGTTTTGAAAAAGCAATTATTGTCATTAGTCTTATGGGGGCTGGCAGTGCAGGGGTAACCCTGCTACCTACCCTTCACTATGAAAATTGTGAAACGACATTACATGCTTTATAAACTGGTACCTGTTGCACATTGGGTAATTTCAGCTATTTTTTTAACCTTTGCAATCTCGTCTAAATTTGGATATCTTAGTTTTAAATATAGAAATGTAACTATAGCTATATGCACTTCCTGATTCCTTGCACTAAGCTGTTACACTACAAGACCACAACAGCTACATTTGCTTTTCTAATTTGATGGTCTGTTCTGGCAAAATCACCTTGGCTAGTACAGTAGTAGTAACAGCCTTACTTTTTGTAATGGCATAACACTTAACGATCTGAAGATCTTTTCTAGTATAATGTTCTCTTATGATAGTCTGTCCTAGTATAATTGCCTGGACTATTAAGGCTCAACTTTTGTTCCTAGGACTCACTGGTCCTTGATACATAACGTTACGGTAGGCTTTATGCTGGTTTCCTTAACAACACTAATAAGATACCTTAGAATATGTTTGCTGTGATGGTATCATATTCTGTCCAATAGCAAACTAATCATGGCTAGTAATCTAGCTTATGTGCGATGGAATCACTGTCCTTAATACACACATATTCTGTAGGATACAGAATTGTTTAGGAATTGATACTATGGTTGCAGAAAAGACTTCATAGTCTCTCTCAGCACAAACATATTGGCCTAACCCTTGTGTGATGGAATTATTGGTCCTTCTGATACACAACATTTCAGTAGGCTTCATTCTGGTATTCCTTGTCCACACTTTAAGATCTCAAGTTCTTTCTTACTGAATGTATGTTTTTCTAAGGGTCATAGCAAATCCATCTTGGCTACAAATGGCCTAAAGTTTGTGCGATGGAATCACTGGTCCTAACATACACACATTTTAGTAGGCCTTATTGCTGGTGTTTCTTATCCACACACTTAACAGATCTTAAGATCTTTCTTACTACTTGGAGGCCCCTATGTTTTTATGACTTGTGGTCTGTCATAGCAAAACTGTCTTGGCTACTAGAGACCAATTTTTTGCGTGCGATAGAATTACTGGTCCTTGCTATATAAACATGATTAGAAGCGTCATGCTTGTATTCCTTATTCATACTCAAAGATCTCAAGATGGTTTTTACAAGAAAGATAAAATATGCATGGGTTTTTCTCATGATTTCTTTGGATGTTGTTGCAAAACCATCTTGACTAATTTAAGGGCCTAATTTTTTTCCAATGGACTCGTTGGTCCTTGATATACAAGTTTCTAGTGGGCTTCATTCTGGTCTTCCTTATACACACTAAAAGATCTCATCATCTTTGATACTATCTTTTCTCTAATGACTTCAAGGTTCAGTCTAAAAACATCACCCTGACTAGTATGTGATTATATGTTAACAATAAAAATGGGCCATTCATCTTGAATGGACTTACAAGGCGATGCTGTATGACTTCTGCAGAACCATTTACAAAATGTCAACACTGACTGTGATGACCAAGTCCTAACATAGGAATGGTAGATGTTACTACAATTGGATCCCATTTCTGGATACAATCTGCACTGACCTCATTCCAATCTTCTTCTTGCAAGCTTGAGTGCAGATCAGACCTTGACACATTAAGGATGATGCATGACTTCCCATCAAACAAGAAACACATCAAGATGTTCAGCGAGCATCATCATGGTAGTTCAACCACATCTGCAACTAAAGTATAAGAACTTTCTTTCAATGGGCCAGCTGCGATGTTTAACATTTCCTGCAATGAACAAGACTTTAGCCTTGGAGAGGCAGTTATAACAACAACCATAAGAGATGATCACTGAAGCCGCAATCGATACTTTGGTAGTAGACAAAAGTCTGCACTTGCATTGATTGTTATATTACATTACTCATGTGATTGACAATTATGGATGAAATCCACACTAACCTGATACCTTTTCTTCTTCTTGTGGGCTTGAGTGCAGACTCAACCATGGCAAACTTGACAAAAATGTTTTCGCATCACACAAGCAGCACTAACAAGGAGATCACACAAGGTTGTCCAGCAAGCATCATGGTAGTATAGAAAGCACGCCAGGAACGCTACACAAAATATTTAGCTTTCCTGTTGATAAAAATGAATCTGAGACGTGTTATTGAAATGAGTCAATTTACAATTTCTTATACTGATACAAACAAGACCTAACCAAGGAACGACAGTTATAACAAAAGCCATCAGTAATGATCACTAAAGCTGCAATTGATACTTTGGTAGTACACAAAGGTGAGCACTTGCATAGACTTACAGATTAATGATTCATGTGGATCACGGCTATAGATTAAAATTTGTCCAGTATCTGTTTAGATTTTTAACATGACTGTGATTAACATGACCTTTCACATGAATGGCAGTTCTAACAGTCACAAAAGATGAACACTGAAGCAGCAATGATTCTTTGCTTGTGCACAAAAGTGATTTACAGATTCAGAGTATTTATAATGGATGACAGTTATGGATGACAGCCACTCTAACTGGATACCTTCTTTATACTGGAGGTTACCAGCATTAAAGCATTACAATTTAGTCATACATACATGTATGGAAAACAATACATCAGAAAGCTCACCAGCACATTTGATGACAGTAACGACATGAAACTTTCCAAGACTTTTTTACAGCAACGTCAAGTCAGTGCTGCAACATGGCTCCGAGTGCTGGAGAGTGGTCAAGAAAGACATGAACAAAATCAATGCCTTCTAAACCACCTGCTAAAACACAAGAACTGCAAAATGTATTGGTTAAATAAGATCAGAAATAAAAACCAGTGTAATAAGACAGGCTGCACTTGCATCTCTCTTGTGATCAAGATGTGCAGATTACGATGGCTTGGTCATGTTTAAAGGATGTCCCCAAACAGAACACAGAATTGAACTTCAAGGATCTTCAGTAAAAGTTGACAATCAATCCATATTTTGTGTTTTCATTAGTTTTCATGAGAATATCTCCTCGTTCTTAAGTACTATTTTTATCTTCAAATTACAGGAATGAACTCAGTCAGTTTTCAGCAAAATAATTTCAATTAAAATGTTGCAAATGTACAATAATTTATAATATTCACACTCACCAAGGAAGCAGCAAACTATCAGAGATGGGGTTCTCTGCATGGGGCTGTATAAAATGCCATCATAGCTTCCTGGATATGCCTTTACCCTTTGAAGTATAAAATTTATAAAGAAAACTTAAAGCACTGGCCATGAATTTGTTACCAAATATGAATTAACTATTAATACAATATTGGAAGTGTTCAGAGACTTGTTTGTTTTACAATGTCCAGACCGGCATTGGTAAAGCAGTCCTTAAATAAAAGCAAAGTAAAGTTTGATAAACTTGCCATAAACCTTTTTCTTCATTGTCTGATGGTCTAGGGTTTGTTTATACAGTTAATAACATTTTCACGTACAAACCATACACTTTTTTCAGGACCCCTCCTTCCTCAACTAAAAGTGCACAAAAGATAAATTTGAATACTTTCGTGCTATTTGGTGTTTGTAAGTGCAGAATGCTGCAGTAAGCAGAGCCAGAAGTTGGGCCCGTCTGAGGGAGAGAAATTACAATTATACAGCCCATACAATATCTTGATTTCACCGATAATTCATGGATGATAGCTTGCACTTGATTCTAATCTGCAAAGATTTGTAAAAATCAATGAACTTACTGTGAGTTTAGCCAGCAAGTGCTAGCATGATACAAGTTTACAAAGTCAGCATTTTATTTTAAACTACAAAGCATTAATGGCTGCAGACAGTTCCATGCCCCACCCCCAGTGCAAAGTTTTTACTTTCAAAGGTGTCATGGAAGAGCGGTCTATAGCGTCGAACTAACGTTGGCGGAGTGTGGGTTTGAATCCTGATCAAAGATGGCAAAATCTGGAGGGGATGGGGTGCTCCCCTCTGGTCCAAAAAGTAGGGTGTATAACCCCCCTGGGATTTAAGTCCATATTGTGGTCCCCTGAAATGAACATACCCAATTGAACTATCATTCTCTTGGAGGAACTTAAATGCATTGATGCTGATGGACGTGAGCCTTGCAATCACTGGGATGAAAGTTCATAATTGTCACCATATTTCTAAAGAGAGTGTGTCAGTGTTTGCTCTATGGTCAGTGCATCATCAATGCTAATTGACAAGAAAGAGATTAATAATATCTGTGCCCAATTTCATTTACTACTGAACCAACCAAACCTTTGATTTTTAACAGTTTTCTGTCACTGTCAGTCAATAACAGAAGGGGGCATAAAATGTAAAAATGTTGATGAAATCTCCAGTTCAAAATTTTAATTATGAAAGTCCAAGTAATGGACCATGGCTCATACAGTGCATCCGTGGGGCTACAGCACGTCAAAGACCCCATGATAAAATCCTTCATCTCATCATGGAGGTAGGAATTCCAACCTCCATGATCTCATCGACAAACTCAAGTGATATGAATTGTTGAGAAAGGTTGGGCTCGATCAAACAGGATCAGTAATTGAAATAGATTGTTTTGAGTATGGGATGTTAATTGTTAGCAATTGTATTACTCCCACTTACTTGGGAGTCGTGTCTCTTTACCGAAAGACCGCAACTGCACAACGTACGGCTACACTGGGCTACGGGGCTCCAGTGAACTACAGCCCGGCTACATGAACAGTCGCCACACGTAGTGACTGTAGTTTGAGGTAGAAGTGTGAACCGTTCGTTCGCAGAAGTGCCACTGCCAGTGGTTTCACGGAAGTGTATTTTGACAGAAATAACACAATTAAAAAACAAAGAGTTACCTTAAAAATCCGCACTAAATCCTGATGTTCTCGGGTGAAATTTAGATTAGTGTCATGCGGTCCATACAACTTTTACAAGCATGACAAGATGGCGGCTGCAAAATCGGACATAAAGAAACCCAGTCCCGCCTAGCTCATGTGAAACCCTACCAACGGCGGCGGCACAAACAGCATAACAAAACATTCTTTGAACTCAAACTACTGTGGCGCGCAGCCACCTGGTTTACGAACAGAACACCTTTTCATGTGAGAGGAACGTGCAGCTGGCCGGTTGGCAACTTACGTAACACCGTCTAACGGCTGCCTCATCCTCATTTCCAGGCCGAGTGATCGATCTCGCAGCACCATTTTCCCGCAGCTTGCTTTGCTCGCTAATCAGAGTTGTTTCAGCACATCCCTGCCAGGGGTTAGTGACGAGAGGTATCGAAACGGCGCGCTGCCCATGGTAGCGAGGCTGCTGCGCTGTTGAACGGTATGGTAACGGTATCGCAAACTGTTATTTGAATAATGCAGACGACAGGGTTCCAGCCGCATATCTGTAGATGCAAGTTGCAGTGAACCAACGTCTTCTACCAATTCTTTGACGAAGAAGACAAAGTGATGCTGGAGGGTGCCATTGTTGTGAAACAGGTGGACCTTGCCTATTTATTTGATGAGTTTATCATGTGAATTTTGATTTGACTTCTGACCTTCTTGTCAGTTATTGCCTGTGCCCCGAAAACAATTGAGGATTAAAACCATCACGAGAAGTTAACCTATCGACCTGACATTTCTGGTCTTTTTCTGAAATCAAATCTGAAATAGATTTTGAGTTGAATTTCTTGTTCTCTTCTAAAAAAACACTAACAAACAAATTTCTGATACTGTCTCAAAACAGAAACAATCTGACCTCTGGTCCCACTTTTTCCGAACCAAAGTTAGAAACTTCTCTATTTGAACTGATGCACAGACCAATCCTACGTGTTATTTCTTGTTTTAAATTGACGTCTTTGTGTCTTTCTTCTATTCTAACAACTGATTCTGAAATGAGTGATTTCTTAAATGTTTGGAATTAATGAGTGTCTATAAAAGAAATCTTGACCTATAGTGCCAGTGATTTTCCCCCAAATCTTCTCAAAGAAGGACTTGGCATATCAACTCCAAACTTGATGTGTGGATTGGACTTGAGATTCCCCAGAAGTCTATTTTTGTTAACCCCCTTGTCTAATGTCAAGGTCATTATGGCTAAAACAAAGAAATGTTGTCCAAGCGGCAATAACTCAAGATGAGATTAATCTCAGCGGGGCATTTGTGTTTGTCAACACACCGTTCTTGTTTCAACTCTGGCCCAAATTTAAATAAAATGCTAAACTTGCCCATTTTTAATTTGTTCACTTTCTGACCCAAATTTGAAAAAAAATGCTGGACTTGCCCCTTGTTTAAATCTTTGACCCGAATTTGAAAAAACATGCTGGACTTGCCCCTTGGTGTGAGTATACCACTCATCTTATATACCGCCCTCTAGTGACAACTTATAATGTATAAAGCCACTCAAGTACTAAAGCATTACATGTACTGAACTTTACCCAAAGAGTTCTAAACAAGTCAAGTAGTCATTGTCTCTTTCCTTTGAGTCTCAATCAGTATCAACCCATATCACCCCTTGTGGGTTTTTTCTTCAATATTTGGCCCAAATGTGATAAAAATGCTTGACTTGCCCATTGCAATCTATTCACTTTCTGACCCAAATTTTATAAAAATGCTGGACCCCCAGTAAATTACTCAATCGGCCTAAATTGATAAAAAGCTCAATGCCACCCCCTGTGATTTTTTCAATATTTGGCCCTTATTTGATAAATGCTGGACTAGACCCTTGTGATTGTTTTTGGCTCAAATTTGATAAGAATGCTTCAGTAACCCTCTGAAATTGTTTCAGTATTTGGCCCAAATTTGATAAACTGCAGGACTTGCTTGCCAATTGTGATTTTTTCAACATTTGGCAAAGAATTGATAAAAACTGCTGGACTTGCCCTTTGTGATTTTTCCAACTTTTTTGTTCAGAATTCCTCCATGACACAACCCACCATACAGCCCCGCCCTCCCATCTCAGACGTCTAATCATCTAATTTGACAACAATTATTGTATAGCAATATCACTGTTCAAATTTTATTCAATTAAAATTTTCTTTATTAAACAGCAGTATTATACACAATTCGTGAAAAGTTCATGTTAAGATGATGATGGTGGCAAGTAAAATGTTACTTTTTGTCTATCATATTATATCGTTTACCAATGGGGTATCCAACTTAATACACTATAATGATTTACATTTGGCTCTCAAGTTTTTCTCATTATTTTGAAGTCTTCCAAATTATATAGCATAAGAAAACCTGTAATTGTTTTATATCTCCTTTCCTAGACAAATTTACACCCCAAAACATGCAGTGCAGTGCTCTCCTTTGTTATACTTTCCCCATCATCTTTAAAACTTTTGTAAATAATTATTTCTTAAATACCAAATTCCCAATAGGCTTATAGGGGCTGTGTCATGATCCAAGCAGCCTGTGGCAGTACATAGAATTATTAACTCTAACCAGAGCTGTGTATTGAGAGAGTTGCGACAACTTGCGATTAGAAGCCATTTTGTCTCCAAAAAATGCATTGGCGAATACAGGGTGCCAGACTAGTCTGCCCATTGGGTTGTGCTGCATTTGGGAACAAAATGGCGTCCAGCAACCACGTGACCGGAGAAAGCTGGTCCCTCCATGTCGCAACTCTCTCAATATACGGCTCTGACTCTAACCCAGTAACTACCCCCTCTTGGGCGCTCTCCATAGATATGATACGGAGGGAGGGCGCAGTGACTGGGTGAGAGTTCAGTCCTGCTTTGATCATGACAGCACAGCTCCTTTAAAGGCACTGGACACTATTGGTAATTACTCAAAATAATTGTTAGCATAAAAACTTACTTGGTAACGATCAATGGAGAGCTGTTGATAGTATAAAACATTGTGAGAAACGGCTCCCTCTGAAGTAACGTCGTTTTTGAGAAAAAAGTAATTTCTCAGTAAAATATTTGAATTCATTTCGAGTGAGGTCTCGAAATCACATCTGAAAGCACACAACTTTGTGTGACAAGGGTGTTTTTCTTCCATTATTTTTGCAACTTCGATGACCAATTGAGTTCAAATTTTCACAGGTTTGTTATTTTATGTTGAGATACACCAAGTGAGAAGACTGGTCTTTGACAATTACCAAAGGTGTCCAGTGTCTTTAAACCTATTTATAATGCATCAATAGACTGTGCAAGTCTTGCTCATATTCGAGACTCCGGGACCACTGTGGTCCCAACCATATGGATTTTGTTTCATCAATTATTTTAGTTTAACGTAGTTTATGGCCATGAAAATTATATATGATGTTGGGAATGTAATACTAAGTGATAAACAATATGAAAACAAAACTAATTCAACAAAATAACGAAGAAAACCCGAGAATAAGACTTGACCTCCGTTACCGGTTCCTTGTAAAAAACTAAGAATGCTGCCCAACTGACAAGCATGTTGTCATTAAACCTATGTGACAGCACACACATTCGGGCGCGATTGGCAAATGGGGTTTCTAACATTAAGCATCCTTACCCAAGTTTTAATTTGGTTTTAACGTTAGTTTGAACAAATTATTTGTATTATACAAAAATTGAAAAAAAAATTATAACAAGTTGCTATGGGTTTTTATTTTCAAAATTTTTGTATAAATATAATTTTAAAAGAAGATCTGATTTCATAAACAAATTATCGTCTTCGTTCAAGTTTTTTTTCTTGTTTCCGATATGTGCGAGACTTGCAAAGTCTATAGTGCGCGCAAATAGATGGACATGGCAATTTTTTGTTCACTTAATACAAATGCTGAAAACAGTAACCTAAATGCTATCTGTATATTTACAAGACAAAATCCAAGTTACATAAGCATTAACACAAGCAGTGTCCAGGGCCTATTAAATCGCCCCCCATTTTCAGACAATGCACTATTTATAATGCATTTGTACGACACACCACATGACCATAAAGTGACCTTTGTAAAAGTTTACAAGGTGACAAAAATATCAGCCTTGAACCTTTGCATGCCTTGACTACGGCAGTTTTTCTTTAAGAAGTAGTAAGTTAAAGCTTAAAATGTACTGCATGTATACACATTATTAATACAGGGCACAGCTAGGACGTTCATCAGTAGATAATGCTTATTTTCTTTGGATGCATGTTTTGTTTTGAACACGTGCCTTTTCAAACAGTCCTCATTGGCCCATACACTTATAAAACGTCGGCTCATTAATATTAAAGGTCGTTTGGATGCATGTGAGTGCATTGCCGCAGAATTTACTCACATGTTGAAATGGAAAGGCAAGATTTCACTGAGTGATTATATTCTGTGACAATGCACAAACAAAATGCATTGTTTTATATAGCACAAAAACAGATCCTTGACATAGAAACTCGTCCACCCCACACTTAAATTAGACAATTCTAGAACTACCTAAACAACATGGACAACTCCGTGTAGACACCAACCTTGTCCGGCGTGCCGTGACACGACCTGGTTTTGTTGGGACGAACAGACGGGAATGATTATTTTGGAAAAAGTTGCTGCGAAGTGTCCCAAGCGTCATATATTTATCAATATGGGACTCATATATTAAATTTTGGAGGGTCAGTAAATACATGCCAAGATAAAGTAAGACACGTGAGTGATGTGTGTTCCACCATTCAAATTACAAGGATCTATGTGTGAGATATATTTGATAAAAGAATTTGACCAACAATCGAATGCCTATCCAATAAATATTATTTCCATAATGCATGCAGAGGGTGGGAAGGGACTTTAACAACAACAAAACCATGTCAGCAGAGCACATTAACAGATAATCTACAACATATATTACTCATCCAAATTTGCCACTTTCTCTTCTTAAAAAAAAAGAAAAAAAGTTCTCAACTTTTAATAAGGTAGGAAATATAACCTCTAAGTGACAACCTACCAGTTAGGTAGAACTGATGTACCTTACCATTTAAAACACATGTTTCTGTTGGCTAAATAGGTTGTTATGTTTAATTACAAAAATACTGTACACAAGATTCAGTTACCAAAAATATTCATATAAATTAAAAACTTACTGTTATGTCCTTTTATTAACATGTTAAATTGTAATAAAATAATAAAAACAAATGATACAGTTTTACATATTTTGTTTGTGATGAGTCACGTTAATTTCAACAGTTCTATAGATATCTTTGATTCAGAATTTTTACAAGCTGATTTTTGTTGACCCCTTTTGCCTGCTCCAAAAATATTTAAATTTGGCTTTCATCAGCCATTGGAAGAGAGCCTGTTACAGAAATAAGTTATAATTATTATTACAAACTCACTGAGTAAGAATTGCTGCTTTCCGTAATGCTTCCACGGCCAGTTGGACCTTCTCATTTAGCTTGGAGGGTGGTTCAAAAGATGCTGTAGATGGGTAACTTCCATTTCTAACAGCATACCTTGTGGGGAAAATACAATGTCCCTGCTGTTAGCAACTGCATACTATTAGTTCTCTTGAAGTAATATTAAAAACCCAAAACTAACCCTGAACCCAAATTCCTATGAGTACAATTCGATGGAGTGAAAAACTACGGAGTTCTGGAAGTGCCATCTGACATGTTAAGATCCTGAGATAATTTACGGCAGGATTATAATATCCTAAAGTAAGATGTCGTCTCTGGATATATTTTATCTTAGGATGTCAACATCACTCACGAAAGTTTGACTTCCGTCGACTTCCCGAGATAAATTATCTCAGGATGACGACATCCTGAAAGTAGGATGTCAACTTCCCGAGATAGTTCATCACGGGATGGCAACATCATGAAAATTTCAAGAACCCAAGTGGGAAGACAACATTCTACTTTCAAGAAGTCGTCATCTCGAGATAAATTATCTTGGGATGTCTTCATCTCATGTTTATGATGTCATCATCCACATCATGACAATTTCAAGAACCCAAGTGGGTAGACAACATTCTACTTTCAAGATGTCGTCATCTCAAGATAAATTATCTTGGGATGTCCTCATTTCATGTTTATTATGCCATCTTCCTGCTGTAAATTATCTCAGGATCTCAACAAGTTCAATGGCACTTCTAGAGCTCTGTAAAAACGAAGTACAAATGTCTTTCTTTGATCAGTGTTGTGACTTTAGTTCCATCTACAGTGACCCTCTATTAACCATTACCTTGGAGTAGGTGACCAGACATCACATGCCTACAAGATGCTTTATTGTTCTTACAAGAACTGATAACAATTGTCTTGATTTACCTGTGATCTTTGAGGCAAGTTCTGGATGTGTGTCTTCTATCTTGGAGTATAACTCCTCCCCTAACTCTTGCCTCTCTTCATCAATCTGAACCTGGTAGCTGCAAAATAAATTGCATATTATTCATAAATGCAATGTCTAAAAACAATGGCAAGTTGATTGCAATCTGAAGGGGTTAAATGAAGAATTAACATTAAGGGTAGCCCATGCCCATGTAACATCAGTGGCCGATCCAAGGGTCTAAAAGGTGCACAACACCTGGTAAATGACCCCAGCCCCTTGCCATTTGACTCTCTATACTCGCCCTAAGGGTGTGCTGATTAATTTGGGTGCATACACCGAGGGCGATGGCAAGCCCCGTCTCTCTTGTGATAAGTGTCCTTGGTTCTATTTTTTCATGCATTCAAAAACACACAGAGAATACAGCTATCAACATCCCACCCGGAGGAAGAAGCACCTATGGTGAAGTAACTGGCTTATTCTAAGTCAATATCGTCACCGACGCCACGAACTAGCAAACACTTAGATACCAGTAAAAAGTAACATTCGGAGAAAACAGCATTTAAAGTTGAATGCTTTTTAAAATCAATCTTTCCTACAAAATTTCAGGGTATTTTCAGGGTATTTTCAATTAGTTTTCTTACAGAGGAGACTTGCATTGAACTTCATACAAGCATATATGACGCTTTTACTGCTATTCATCCTAAATTAATAAGCAATAAAGTAAGAAAGGTTTGCTTTAGTTCATGGCGTTGAAAATTCTGAAAAATATACATTTTCCGTTTTCACAAACTAACACTATCCAATGTATTACAATGCGTGTTTGTCAGTTCGTGAAAATGTGCGCGCCCTACACACAAAGTTTGTGGCATAGAAAATTGTCAGTTTCGGTGCAAAGTTGCAATGCCTAATTATCGTAATTAAAAAAGTAAAGCTCCTGAAGCGTTAAAACTTCATTAACATGTAGTCCTCGGTTAACATTGTTTAAATATGGAAAAAACTGAAAACTATAACAAGAGTGGTTTTGTACACTGTGTGCTAGTTCATGGCGTCTGTGACGATGTATAGGATTCAAACTGCCTTTAGCTACCGGGCTAGCTCAGTGGTCCAGTGTTAAGACATCTACTCTAAAATGGCACAAGGTAATGGGTTCAAATCCCACCCAAGTAATAATTATGCCTGTGAATTTTTTTTCTTCACTGGACTCCGGAAAGTACTGAGTATACATAGCTTAAAACACAACTTGTGCTGTATAGGTAAATCACGATTAATATTCATTTACTCATTTCCACTTAAATAGTTGTGAGATGTGGATTGACACAGGCCTGGAATTTCATCTTTGAGAGGGCAAGGCCATTTTAATTTTGCGAAGGAAAATCTTATAGTCTATGGAAAACTTTTGAAGGGGCACCAAGGCCAAGACCCAGGGCAACAGAGGCAATTGCCTTTGGGTCACCATATAATTCCAGGCATGTTGGTACGTTTTGGTTGTAGTGAGCCATTAGATGACATAAGCGGTTCATACCCATCATGTTCATTGAGCAGCGTTGCTGTTGCTTTCTGCACAGCTTGGTTCAACTCCTGAGGTGAAGAGAGAAGATTCCGAATTGAGTCTGGGTCCAGTTCCAGCAGCATCCCTTGAAGATTAAGATCAAAACTTAAGTAACTGGATGATTAAACCCATGCTAGTCAACGATGGTTGGACTATAGTCCAGTCGACAATTCGCAACCAGCATAAAATCGAGGTTGGTCACATCACTGGTTACCAATAGCTGTTTAATAGCACAGTGCAGAGGACAAATTATCAAAAAAATTATAATATTGATCTGAACGCCATTTGATTGAACCCTTATTGGCACAAAGTTTTAAGGGCCTCTAGGACTTCTGAATCCGTACTAGTTAATCCTTACCTGTGACTTTGGCGCAGTGTTGAGCATCAAGTTCCTGTGCCTTGAAGAAAAGTTTCTCTCCCAAATTATCTTTATCATTCTCATCTAGAACAGATAAGTATCCCTCCAACAGATAAGTATCCCTCCCCACAAGCAGAGTTACTACATAAAGAGTTTGAAACAGAAAATGAATTGTACAGTTTTAGGCTATTTTGGTGTTTGAACATGTCAGTGTTGCTGAATACATGCATGGGCTGTGGTGGTGTTTAAACATTTTTATACAAAGGGTGGACCTGAGAACAAAAGAAGTCCACATAATGTAGGGACTTGAAACACTATGTGGACTTACAAACGTCCACACAGTATTTTTAACAGAATATGTTTTTTCTTAAGTGCACCCCAACAAAGGAATGTCCACTGAGTGTATGCAACGCAGATGTGTGTAGTGTTGTGCGCAGGTGTGTGAAGCTATCTAGGTAGGTGCATGTTAGTATTTTGCATTCTTGAAATCTATTTGAATTTTATATTCTAAGTGAAGGTTGCTCTTTGTAACTGGATGAATGATCACACAATATGGATTCTCATTTGGTTGTCACGCAGTTTGCACACACACAGGGCTGTGTGAACTTGTAAAACTTGCCCTTTTGACTGATAGCCAGCTTGTGAATTGGCTTTTACCAAGTGGGGATTCGGCAGCTTTCGGAGAGTTTGACAGTCTCATCAGCTAAATAACCAGCAAATCCATTGCAAGAACCCTTAGGAGCATCGACCAGAGACCCTGCCGATCTCTGATGACCCGGCGTATATCAGGGTCAGAGTTCATGAAAAGGTCAACGATGTTGGCTTTGAGGTCAACCGGCCAATGTTTTGGTTTCCCCTCATCGAGGTTCAACATGCAAACTTCACGAATCTGAAAAAAATAAGAATTACATGAAAATAAAACTATAGGAAACCTTGATTTTTTTTATCTGATAAAGTCCTGAGAACCTGGGAATCAAATTTTAAAAATTAATAATTACGGGAACCTTTGTCTGTTCAAATGAAATAAAGCACAGGGAATATCAATATGATGACAAAACTCTTCTGATGGCAAAGACAACATACTAGAGCTGTTAGAGCACTCAACATAAAATGCGGCAATGTGGAACACTTACAAAATTTGTAAGGCTAAACTCTGTGTTGTTCTTGTCGGCTGACAGGAGGGCAACTTTCTTGGCTGACTGAAGAGGTATCTCAACCTGAAACAGAGTAAAACAGAAGGCGTAACTATAAAATGGTAATGGATGGGGGGAATATAAAGTCACTGGCTGACAGATGAACAGATGGGGGGGAGGAGAGAGGGGAGAAGAGTGGCTCCTCCCCCTTCCTCTATCTGTCTTGGTCGATAGTTATCGTCAAAAGTAGTAAACTAGAAGTATATACTCACCTCTCTGGAGTATGCTTCCATGTTCTCTTGTCTTCTCTGACCACAAACTGAATGAATCAGTCGATGAAGATGTTTCAGACATTCCTCGTACGATCGCATGGATGAATAATCCTCCTAGAAATATAGTTGTACTATTGCAGTCAAGTGCAAAAAATATTCTTTTAAATCACTTCCGCTATAACTGTCTTCGTATCATGTAGTAATGGGAGACTTTCGGAGACAAGGTGGCAGCAGATTTACCAGGTGAATCCATTGTTTTTGGAAATGTGTGCATGCTCAGAACTTTGTAAACAATAGGAAAGTATGTGGTATGTCTTCTCCAGCTGGCGTTTAAAAGTCTCCTTACAATTATTCAAACACACAGCCTTTAAAAAAAAAATCAAACATCATGCACACATAACAATATTGAAATTTTTCTTTAATATCCATTCCCTTATTTAATATTATAAGATCTGGGCCCAATTTCATGGCTCTGCTTACCGTGGGATTCTGCGCTTATGGCCTATAGAATTATGTGCCTTACATAGCACCATAAGCATAAAATTCCGTGGTAAGCAGAGCCAAAACATTCGTCACCGATGCCACGAAGTATAGCACACAGTGTACAAAACCACTTTTTTTTCAGATTTCAGTTTTTTACATATTTAAACAATGTTAACCGAGGCCTACAACTTCATGAAGTTTCAACGCTTCATTAGCTTTCCTTTTTTAATTATGGTAATTAGGCTTTGCAACTTTGCACCGAACCTGACATTTTTTCACGCCTTGAAATAGCACTGAGATTCAATTTACCATTGTAACACACAGCGCACACCAACCTCAAAAGTGAAAAAAATGTTTCACGACATAGCACTGCAATCCTTCGTGTAGCGCGAGCGTGACCTAGATTATCCAGGTCACAAACACGCATAGCAATACATTGCTGTGCTACTTAGTGAAAACGGAAAATGTCAATTTTCATTAATTTTCGACATCACAAAGTAGCACGCAGTTTTCTTACTTCCTTGCTTATTAATTTAGGACGGAAAGCATTAAAAAGCACCCTATATATGAAGTTCAATGCAGCAAGTCTCCACTGTAAGAAAACTAGTTCAAAATACCATAAAATTTTGTAGGAAAGCATGATTTTGAAAAGCGTTCAACTTTAAACGCCGTTTTCTCCGATTGTTACTTTTTACTGGTATCTACCTCTGTATTAGACCCTGCTCCCGGGAATTTGTGATTTATAATGCACTATAAAATGACTTAATGGTAGTATTGATAAATGAAAAACAAAGACTTACAAGTAGTTCTTTGAACAACAACTTGTAGTTTCCTGGGCAAGTCTTTGGAGAAAAGACAACCTAATGACTTTCAGTTTTTATAAAATGTTAATTTGGTGTGCCTGGCAAGTCAATTAATCTTTCCTTGATAGAGATCTTTCCTCTACTCAGATAATTGATGGGATTTTGATGAGAGTTTAACTAGCCCTTTGCGTGTACATCAACAGTTTTACAACAGCTCTTTTCAGTGCCAACACTCACCCAAATGAGATTTACACATGGTTGTACCTGCAAGTTTACTAGTAATAGTTACTTCCTATTATATCCACACCATATGCAACACTTCAAACATCACACAAAGGTTTTGCCAAAGAAGCTTTCAAATCTAGAACTTCTGAACATCCATCATAGATAATTACCTGTGATCAAGATCTGTATCATTCACTGGTAGGGGTAGCTGTGTGCTGTCAGTGTTATCCCTCATAGTTTGAGCTAGTCCATTCACCTGGTAAAGTGAGAGAAAAAAAATAGCTAGAACATAAAATAAAGACAATCTTTTTCAAAAACAATTCCTCCAAAATGTTTTCGTTATTGCACTTTCTTGTGGTATGATACATAGAACATAAAATAAAGACAATTTTTTTCAAAAACATTTCCTCCAAAATGTTTTTGTTATTGCTCCCTCTTGTGGTATGATGCATAGACCCTTTGCCTATGGTGTCACAATAAGGGAATCAATGTGTGTCGAAAAGGTTTTAAACTAGTGGTTTAAACCCGCCGAGGCCTGGTTCTTGATAATTTTACAGAGACGAAGTCGAGATAAAATTATCAAGAACCAGGCCTTGGCGGTTTTTAAACCACTAGTTTAAAACCGATTCAACACACTTTGATTCCCATTCATAAATATCTTCCCCTTGAAAATATAGACTAAAACCTGTAAAAAGTTGAGAACAAATAGGACAGTTTTGCCCTTTTGGTTTGCAGCTCACTTCGATTCTGCGTTAAATTTCTAGACCCATTGCACAACGCGGAACGCACGTTCGAATAAGATGTGCACCCTTCCAGTTTGGGATGTAAAGGAGTCAACGCTATGATTCTTGTGTACAATTTGACTACCAAAATGGAAGGCGCGTATCATGTCCGAACGTGCTTTCCGCGTTGTGCAAACTGTGTTTAAACACTTCTAGCCGTGTTTATATCACACGTTTAAACATGGCCACGTGATGTCCTCTCGACCAATCAGAATGAATAAACTGTCCCAGGTATTTATGAATCTCAAATAATAGCATTCTCACAGTGGTCAAAGGAAGAACAATCATTGGCATGTATGTTTCCATTGTTTGACTCAGCAATGGCAGCTAGCCTGTTTAGTGCAAGTGCTTTATGACCATTTTCAAAATCACAAGATAGGCTTTGGCTCACAATTTCGTAGCGCTGCTTAATGGTAAGCAAATCTTCGTGCTAACTAAAGCAGAAAAATTTGCTTAAGCGTAAGCATATTTCACAGGTTAGCGAGAAAATTAGGCGACCAGCTTGCGTGTTCACCAAGGACTTGCATTGTTACGTCATTCATTTTCATAAAGTAAGCACCAGAAGGTTAGCATGCCTTTACGTGTGCTTTCGGTTAGCAGCGCAGTAAGCTATCAGTGTATAATTTGACAATATATATCTGCACCATGCAAAGCCTAAAATTCAGGCATGATATTTGGTCCTTTGAAAAAAGTATGACAATTTTTTTGAGTACAAGGGCTGACCTACATGTACACATAGTCAGGCTATTTAATCACAATTTTCAAATTTTTCCAAGGGCAAACAAAATTGGAAATCAGATTAAAGTAGGAAGAATATCATGCCTTAAAATTCTACATCTTTCATTCTTTCAGATGTACCACTTCTGTAAAGGAAAGTTGCTCTGAAAAGAGCTGATGGTCGGTATGCTCTCAACAACAAAGGAGCGTTTCAAAGTGTTGGGAATACCCCAACTGGCTCTTTTCAGAACCACAACTTCTTCTTGGAAGATTTTCATAAATGGTGTACCCAAACAACGATAATGAAATAGTGAAAAAGTGCACATCTATGTACGCGCAGCGGACAGGATTGGCCAATGAGCAAGACTTCTTTTAAGCTCAAGTCAGAGGGCACCCAATTCAAATGACGTTATAATAATAATAATAAATGCATTTATATGGCGCCTTATGTAAAATACCCCAAAGCGCCTCACAAAAAAACTAAAAAACCTATAGGCAATAAATACTTAAAAATTTACAAATTAAAAAGTTAACTGCATC